>RJWH01003548.1:0-148137 GCA_004363575.1 Solenodon paradoxus
TAACAGTAGACTCTAAGTGATGGGTAAACCCGCATAAAATTCTCTAAACATTTCCATATGTTAGAAATTTTTCCTTTCCTTCCCTTGTCAAGGCTCAAAAGAATGAAAGTTGGCGCACCCTGGTGGAGTTGCACCACAAAGGAGTGCATGCCACATTCATCCCAAGGACCTGGATATGCATCGTAGATGGGGGGAGCAATCAATGTGAACAGCTAAGTTAAAATGAAATTAGGTGCTCCTTTCTTCTCTTCCTGCCTGCCTGCCTGCCTGTCTACTCGTCTTCATTCTTGCCTGTGCCTTCCCTTAAAAAAAAAAAAAGAAAGAAAGTTAAGTAGCTTCTGTTAAATAAGAGGCCCTTTCTCATTCTTGTACTGTTTTTCTCTTTAAATATTATGGGCAGATCTTTAAGGCATTGATCTCTTTTATTACTGATCTTTGATTTGTGCCATTTATGCTTTATGTGCATTATGTTTCTTATTTCATTTATTACTTATTAAGTTTTGTTTGTTTTTAAGGAAAGGTACAGGTAGTAATGAAGGCAGGAAGAGAGGAGGAAAGAGTTTTATTTTTTCTTAGTTCACATTGGTTGCTCCCCCTTGTGTTGGACATGAATGTATTTGGTCCTTGGAATATAGGTGGACTGTCCTTCTCTGGAGGCTGCTGACCTAACTGCTACTCTAGCAGAAGGTGCATTAATATTTTTGTTACATTTTTCTTGCCTTCTCTTAGGTTCATCATTTTTTAACACTTCTGTTCTCCCTGACAATATTATCTTACTTACATAAACTTTAATTTTCTTTATTTTTTTTAAAGGAAAAGTACAGGCAGGAATGAAGGCAGGCAGGCAGGCAGAAAGAGAGAGAAGTATCTGTATTGTATTTAGTTCATCTTAGTTGCTCCCCCCAGACCCAGGAAACAAACCCAGGGCCTTGGCATAGATGTGGACTATGCCGTGGTGGTCTTATCCGCTTGCTCACCAGGCACACCTCGTTAATCTTACAGTCACTTCCCTACAGATTATGCCTTTTTTTCTTGGATTATGAAGTCTAATGTAAAAGTTGTATCACTTCTTTGTCAATGCATGGCCCGTCAAATATTTATGCTTCATCTACTATTCTCCTAACTTTTGTGTTGTCATTTATTTCTACATATCTTTAACCCCACAGAATATTATGTATTCAGTAATCATTTAGCTTTTCCTCATATTTCTCCTTTTATCTTCATTCCTTCTAGCTTAGAGGGCTTCCATCTAGGTCAGATTCTTTTGCCTGAAGAACTTCTTTTCATGTGGGTCTACTAGTGAACAAGTTCTTTTACTAGTCTGAAAAAATACTTTATCTTCAATTTCAAATATGCAGACAAGTGCAGAATTGTAGGTTGGCAGTTCATTGTCTTGACTTCTCTTTCTGTTGGTCTTAGCTGTAAATCTTACTGTTGCTGACTTATGAGTAATCCGTCTTTTCTCCCCCTTCAGCTAGTCTTTAAAATGTCTCATTTTTTTTTGTTTTCTGGAGTTTTACTAGGCTGTCCCTGCATGTGTTTTTCCTTATATGTCCTGCTTTATATTCAGCACTTCATGAATCTACAGAATGGTGTCTTTTTTCAATTTTGGAAAATTCATAGCCATTACCTATCTCTTCAGATAATTGCTTCTCTCCCATTCTTTCCTGTTTCTGGTGACAAGACAGTGAGGGGCTTGATTATGGGAATGGACAACTGAGTTGGAGTTATTAAGGGGATAATTGATATGGTTGGATGGTTTAATCTGTGTGATGCTGAGTAACAAAAAAGATGATAGTGGGAGAGGGAAAAAAAGACTTGTCAACCAGGAGCTAAAGGCTTCCTTGAATGAAAGGGTGTGAGTATGACTGTGATTGTGATTATGAAGTTGGCAGGTGGTAACATTGGGAATGGTGCCTGAGGTATGTACTTATTAGTCTAGAGGTTTGGATGACCTTGCAAAGGCATCCCACTAGGGATTCGATATTCTCTAGTCTCTTCATACAGGCTCACTGAGGCTGGACATAGCAGTTTCTCAAGGCTCTTGAAGAGTTTGAGATTTTAAAACCCAATACTACTAGGCGCTGGTCCATGACAAACTACCAAGTTAAATAACATGTGAGGCCTCTGGTGACCTCACACTTGGTGTAGTTTTTTGGTCAGTCTGTACCCTTTGATCATCTGGACACTCTGTCTTTAAATCTCAGAACAATAAAACCCAGTTATCTGACTCAGGTGTGTGGAAACTCAGCTTGTCAAAACTGAGCTGTTATCTATTGTTTTTCCTCCTGTGTTATTTCATGAATGGCCTCACCGTCAACCCAGTTATCTTGGAAACCTTTGAGTCAGTTATCCTTTCTTCACAATTCAGTGGTGCAATATTTTCAACTTAGCTAATAAATATTTTTCTAGCCATCTTCAGTGTTCTAGTGCAGACCTTCATATTTGACCTAAATTACTGTAGTAGTGTTTTAATTGGTTTCAGTCTTTCTAGTTCAGACCCCTCTAATCAATCTATGCTATACACCAGTGTCACAGTTAATTGTTAATCTCTAGGGCAAAATTAAATCCTCTTTACTCAGTTACTTTATACTTTTATTACTTTGTGTGATGTTTCTTCTTTTTTTTTCTATTTAAGACTAATCTTCCTGAGGGTGAGGACTGTGAGCCATGCATTTTTACATCCAATTTCACAATTTCCTAATGCTGCAAACATCTATTGCTTGGTATATAAGTATTTGGTACAGTTTGAATGATTTTTATGTTTTTAGGTAAAATAATGGATTTTATGCATGTGTTTATCTCTACATCCTCAAAAAACAAAACAAAACAACCAAAAAACCCAAGGAAATAAGGCCATATATGACAAACACATGGCCAACATCATAGTCAGTGGCAAAAATGAAAGTATTTCCTCTAAAGTCAGGAACAAGGCAAAACTGTCCACTCTCACCACTGCTATTTAACATCACACTGGAGGACTTAGCCAGAGCGGTTAGGCAAGAAAAAGAAATAAAAGGAATCCAAATTAGAAAGGAGGAAGTAAAACTATCATTATTTGCAGATGACATGATTTTTTATATATATACACATAGATAAAGCCCTAAAAACTCTCAAAAAACTGCTAGAACTCATCAATGAATACAGTAATGTGGCAGGCTGCAAAATCAATGCACAAAAATCTGTTGCGTTCTTACATTCAGACAACATACTAGAAGGTGATATAAAGCCACACCATTTAAAATAGAGGTAAAAAGAATCAAATCTCTTGGAATATACTTAACAAAGGAGGTGAAAGGCATGTACAGTGAAAACTGCAAGTCCTTTTTAAAAGAAATGGAGGAGGATACAAACAGAAAGATCCCCTGCTCATGGTTGGGAAGAATCAACATCATTAAATGGTAATCTTACCTAAAGCAATATGCAGATTTAATACAATCCCCTTTAAAATCCTATGAATTTATTTCCAGTAAATAGAACAAAAATATCTTAATGTGTATGGAAAAACAAAAGATCTCAAATAGCCAAAGCAATTATGAGAAAAAAGAATGAATCTGGAAGGATTACACTGTCAGACATTGAACTATACTACAAAGCGATAGTGATCAAAACAGTATGGTACTGGAATAATAGCAGAGGCACAGACCAGTGGAACAGAACTGAATCACAGAATCTGACTCACTTACATGCAGTCAGTTAATCGATGACAAAGGAGCCAAGAGCATGCAGTGGAGAAAGGAAAGTCTCTTCTATAAATGGTGCTGGGATAACTGAACAGCCACATGAAATAGAATGAAGCTAGACCACTCTCTGACACCACTCACAAAAATTAACTTAAAATGTACTAGAGACTTGGACATAAGACCCGATATCATAAAAGTCTTGGAAAACAATATAGGAAGGACATTCCATGACAATCTTAGGGAGGCTTTTGGGGACTCAACTGTAGCATCATGGGAAACAAAAAAATAAATGCACAATTGGGACTACATCAAACTAAAAAGCTTCTTCACAGCGAAAGAAAATACCACCAAAACAAAAAGACTAAAGGCTTAATATCTAAAATATGCAAAGAACTCATAAAACTCAGTAATAGACAATCCAATAAAACAATGGGAAGAGGAATTGGAGAGACATTTTTCCAAAGAGGATATGCAGATGGCCAAAAGACACATTCAAAAGATGTTCCTACTCACTGGCTATCAGGGAAATGCAAATCAGACCAACAGTGAGATATCACCTGACACCTGAGAGACTGGCTATAATTATCCAAAAGTCCGGAAACAACAAATGATGGTAGGGATGTGGAGAAAAGGGAGCACTCTTAACACTGTTGGTGGGAGTGCAAATCAGTGCAACCCTTATGGAGAAGTTTGGCAATTCCTCAAAAAGTTGAAAATCCCATATGATCTTGCCATTCCACTTCTGGGTATTTACCCAAAAGATACAAAAACACTCATTCACAGATATTTATGTACCCCCATGTTTACTGCAGCCCTTTTCCTGATAGCTAAGGACTGGAAACTGCCTAAATGCCCATTGTCAGAGAAGATGTAGTATATATATACTGCCCTTAGAAGAGATGAAATCCTGTCATTTGAATCAACATGGATGGAGCTAGAGGGGATTATGCTAAATAAAATAAATCAAAAGAAGAAAGATGCTGATAACCTCACTCGAAGGCGGAATGTGAATAAACAAAACAAAGGAACAGATGAAATCAAACCAACCTTTGGGCACATGTATCAAACTGAGGTTACCAATAGGGAATGGAACGAGGGTTGGGGGGACAAGTGGCGGCAGAGCCCACTGGACAATGTTGAAGAACACTTGGTGATTTGGTGGCGGGCAGGTTGTGTTGACATATATCTGAGGAATGGGACACTGTACATATGGGAAGCCTAAACTTGAGTTTATTTTAATTTGTAAAATAGGGTTATTACAATAAAATAATAGAAAAGTTTTTAAAAAGTAGAGGAATGAAAGAAATTATGTTGTGGTTTTCCACAAGACTTAAATAAATGGAAAATAGACAAAACTCTAAGAACACTGGGAGCCAGTCATCTTCATCCATATCCCCACCCCTCGCATTTGAAAACTGGTGGCATTTTTTTTCTCAAACATTTTTTTCTAGAAAAATCTCTAGATACTGACATTCAGGGATTTTTAATGATATGATTAGGCCTCTGCCTAATTACCCACCTGTGGTAACACCTAATTTGATAAAACCACACCCAATAATAGGAATTCCATTTTTTTAAATTTAAATTTACATCTAATGAGATTTACTATTTGGTTCATAGTTTGTTCAGAGTTTAGACAGGTATATCTAGACTTAGGTAGCCCCTAGTACCATCAGTATCAGTACTATTCTCCTCTTAGCCAACCCTCTTCCATTCCTAACCCCGACAACCAGTTCTTATACTCTGTCCTTGTAGTTTTATTTTTCCACTGTATCATTTAAATGTAATTTTACAGTATCCAGCCTCCAGTCTATGCATCTGACTTTACTAGCTTATATTTGCAATTCATTCAGGTTGTTGCATGTATCAGTAGTCCTTTTATTTTATTGCTGAGAGACATTCCATTGTATGTACCAATCTGTTCATCCATTTACCTGTTGAGGAACAATTAATTGGGTTCCCATTTTTTTGGTAATATTACAGTTACTGTAAACATTTGCAAGCAGATTTGGGTGTGCGCATACATTTTCATTTCTCTTGGTAGATGGTTGGGGTTCCTGGGTCCTCTGGTAACATATGTTGATTTGTTTTCCAAAACGACCATGCAATGTTGCATGACAACTCAAAATTGTATGAGAGTTGCAGCTGCTTCACGTCCTTACTGGCACATAGGTGTGTGTTTTCTTTTGTTAAACAGATTATTTACCATTCTGGTAGGTGTTTAGTGATAAGCCAATGGGGTTCCAATATGCATTTCTCTATAATGACTGCAAATGTTTGAATATCTTTCCATGTATTTATTGATTTCTGTGTGTTGACCTTGTGGTCTATGACCTTATAAACTCACTCTCCAATTAATTTCAGGAACTTTTTTTGTAGATTCCTTGTATGGAAATAAATGACTGCCCAAACGAGAACAAGTTGGCTGTCCGCCACCATTACTTGCACTTGGCACAGACTCAAAAGAAAATCTCATTGTGTAAAAGCTTTATAATGGAAAAAAAGGAAAGCTTCATGTTGTCCTAATTGGAAGTCGTTGGCATGAGTAAGCTGGAAGTAGGCCTAACTTAGAAGTGGGGCATCCTCTGTGATGGGTTAGGGAGCATCATTAGTTCGTCTTAAATTGGAAGTAGCAAAAATTAGGAAATCTGGTAGTTATTGATGAAGTCTTGGTCATTTGGGATTGATTGTCTCAGAAAGTTGGAATTTGTCTTCCTGGGATGGTTGCTGCAGAGGTTTGGGTCAGAGTTCTGATTTTACATATAGTCTATTTATATAGTCAGCTGCTCACTTGGGATATTCTGCATATATATTAGTGGTCTGTAGATAGTTTTATTTCTTCATTTCTAATCTGTATACCTTTGATTTTCTTCCCTTATTTTACCAGCTAGAACTTCCAGTACAATGTTGAACAGGAATGTTGAGAGCAGACATTTTTATTTTGTGGTTTTTAAAATATTTTTTATTAAATTAATATTGTATTACTTTTAATTATTGTTGAGTTTATGAGCTCTTCATATGTTTTGAATATTAACCCCTTGATACACATCTCTTTTCCTGTTCAGGAGGATATCTTTTCTGACAATAGTTTATTTTTTTGCTATGCAGAAGCTTTTAAGTTTGATGTAGTTGTACTTGTTTATTTTGGCTTTGATTTCTCTTGCTGTTATCCTCAAGGACTTCTGTCTCTAAGACTGGTATTATGGATGCATGTTTTCTCCTGTGTATTTTATGGTTTCAGTCTTCTAGCCAGTTTTTCATTCATTTTTGCATATGGTGCGAGAGAGTGGTCTGGTCTCATTCTTTTGCATGTGGCTGTCCAGTTTTTCCAAGACCATTTATTGAAGAGACTGTCCTTGCTTTTTTTGTATGCTCTTGGCTCCTTTATTGTACATTAGTTGTTCATATACTGGTGGTTTATATCTGGCCTCTGAATTCTGTTTCATTGACCTGTCTATTTTTAGTCCACTATCATGCTAATTTGATTACTGTTGTTTGCTTTGAAGTCAGGGAGCAGGCCTTTGTTTTGTTTCTGATCTTAGAATTTGATCTTTCCCCATTAAATGCAGTAGTAGTTTATTAGATTATAAACTTTATAGATCAAAGACAATCCCTACTCCCTCCTCATTTGCTGAACATTTTTCAATAATGGTATTTATTATATTTTGTCAGATACATCACCTACATCTATTGAAATGATTATATGGTTATTCTGTTAATATGATGAACCACATCGGATTTTAAGTGTTGAACCAGCCTTGTGTTCTCTGAATTAATCCCGTTTGGTCATGATATATTATTTTTGTACATTGCTGAATTTTATTTACAATATTTTATTGAGGATTTTTGTATTTTCATTAGTAATATTGGTCTATAGTGTTTTATTCTTTTTTCTTGCATTTTTTCTCTTATTTTATTGTTAGGATAATGCTGGCCTCATTCATTAAGTTAAGAAGTGGCCCCTCTTCTGGTTCCTGGAAGAAAGTTTGTATACTCATTATTATTTATTCCTTATGATTTTGATAGAATTTGTCAATGAAACGGTTTAGACCTGGATTGCTTTTGTTTTCTTGGAAAGAGGTTTTTTAAACTGTTGGTAAGACATTTCAGAGTCTCTTTTTTTTTTTTTTTTTTTAAAGGAAAGGTGCAGGCAGGATTGAAGGCAAGTAAGCAGGTAGACAGGAAGAGAAAGGAGGAGGAAACATCTTTATTTTTATTTAGCTGTTCTCTCCCCCGACCCCCCGCCCCGACCCTCCCCAGCAGAGACTCAAACCCCAGGGTATGTGGCCTGTGCTCCTTCGGAGGCAATTAACCTAACTGCTGCTCTATTAGGGTGTGCCTCTCTTTTTCTTCTTAAGTGAGGTGTGGTATTTGTGAATTTCTAAATATAAGTCCAGTTCATCTATGCCAAATTTATGTGCATAGTTATTTGTTGCTTCCCTTATTATCCTTTTAATGTTTATATCTGTCTGTGTGATATCTCTTCTTTTATTTCTGACATTGATACTGAGTCTTTTTTCCCTCTCCTTCCCCCTTCTCATATGTAGCTAGCAATTTATCAATGTTATTGATCATTTCAGAGAACCAGCTTTTAATTTCATGTATTCTCTGTTTTTCCATTTCATTGATTTCTGCACTAATCTTAATTTCCCCCTTCTTTTAATCCTATATATTTCCCTCTGAGCCTACTTTAGCTGCATTCTACCAATTTTGATGTATTTTTATTTAATTCAAAATATTTTCTAACTTTTTGAAACTCTATCTTTAATCTGTGAATTTTTTTTTTTTTTTTTTTTAGAGGTGTGAAGTCTCTAAATACAATACAGACTAATTTATCTCTTCAGTTCATCACTGTTTACCTCCTTTGTTTTGGAGTTCTCCTATTTTGTCTTGGTTAATTGACCCTTTTGTCTTTATATAATGTCTGTTTTTATTCCCTGGTAAGATCATCTGTCCTCAAAACTACTTTTTCTTAAAAGTAAAGAGAATAATAGAGCCACTATTTTTTTTCTCCTTCTAAAATAGACATAAAACTTACCATTTTAATTTTTTTGTTGCTTTTTTTCATTAATGTCTGCATGGTATACTTTTTTTCATCTAACTTAAAGTGACTTTCTTGTAGGCAGTGTATATTTAATCTTTTATTGTTTTTCAGTTCACTTTGACAGTCTGTCTTTTAATTGACTTGTTTAGATTATTTACTCTTATTGTAATTAATGGTATATTTAGATTAAGTCTGCCTTTTTATTTCTGTTTTCTATTTGTAACCTCTTTCTGCTCAGTCATTCCTCATTTCATACTTTCTATTGTATATTTGAATTTTGTTTCATTTTATCTGTTTATCTCTGAAATATTTTTGTTCTAGAGGTTACAATATAAATAAGTAACCTTTCATATTTAGATTAGTATTTCAACAAATGCAACAAAAATATGGAAATCTTACTCAAAAGGTCCCTTTATACTCTCCTTGTGATATTATTGTCATGTGTCTTATGTCTACATCTACTGACAGCCCCACTTAACAATGTTCTAACATTAACTCAGGGGGGAAAATAGTCTGTTATATTAACTCAGGTGTTTACATTTTTTTCCCCTTCATTTCTGAAGTTCCATATTTCCTGCCAGTGTCATTTACCTGCAGTGCAAGGAACTCTCTTCAGCATTTTCTCTTAGTATGAATCTCTTGATAATAAGTTCTTTTATTTTTCCTACTTCTGAAAATGTTTATCTTCAGTCCCTAGAAGACACTCTTGCTGGATAAAGAATTCTCAGCTGACAGTTCTTTTTGTTTAAGCATTTTAAAGATGTCTCAGTATCCCATTAACTCCTTCAGGGACATAAGCACAGGTGACCAAGGGTGCCGCCGCCAATCCTGTTGGACTGGGCTTGCTTATACGTACGACTCAACGTACTTAATATCTATTTCGGCCGAGCATAAGTTACACAGGAGACAAACAAAAGTTGCACAAATCACACGAGGTTTATTTACCTTAACCTGGTGGTTTCCAGGCTTCAGCTGGCCACCCGGGGATCCGCGCTGACAGACACACACTGGAACGAAGGACGTGCAGGTGGGTCTCGGCTTCTCATTCAGGGCCCGATTCTGTGGCTCAGGATCTGGACTCGCGGTCCAAGGCAGAGCTTCAGGCAGGCGTGATAAGGGAAGTGGAGAGCGAACATCTGTGGAGGAGCAGAACGAACGGAGCAGAACGAACAGCACTAACAGCTCTCTCTCAGTCCTCTCTTCTTATACTCTTAGATGGGTGTCGTCGGTGTCTTCAGTGTGTCTTACCAGCGGGCTCCATGGGCTGCCTGGGGCTGTGATATCTAAGGGTATAGGTGCACACAGGGGTGTCGCCTAGTGGCGTTTTTATCTTTATGTTTGCACTCAGTTTAGTTACATTTCACTCAGTTACTTTATAACATTTAACAGGGCATAAGTCACTCCATTTTCTAAGTGTACTACATTCTTAATATTATCTATCCTAATTACTATAACACTCAGTCTGTTCTGGCCTCTGATTTCTGATAAGCAATCAGCAGTCATATGAATTATTGTTCTCGTTTAGATTTATCCTTAGATACCCAGGAAAGCAGAGTTTGAGAACCTTTTTCTTTCCTGTTTTTAAGGAAAGATGCAGGCAGGAATGAAGGTGAATAGACAGGCAGGCAGGAAAAGAGAGGAGGAAGAAGCACTTTATTTTATTTTATTCATCTTTTGTTCCCTCTGGCCCCAGGTCATGAACCTGGGCACTTGGGATGTATGTAAACTACTCCAGCCAGAGGCTGCTGACTTATCCGCTGAGTCATCAGGGTGCCCCAAATCTTATTTTTTAAATAAGGTTTATTGTTTCTGGCAAAGCTAGGAGAAATCTTGCAACAATTTTTCATTCATACCTTAGGGAAGTGTTTATGCCCCCAAATACAAAATATTTAAGTTATTTTTGGGGTCAAAGTTGAACCTTTTTTAGAATCAGATCTTTTGTTTAATCATTTCATTGATGTTATACTGAATGAACATATGTGTATGTCTAAGTGTCTATTACTGAAAACATTTCTTTTTCTTCAATTAGTTAATATCCCACCTTGCTCCATAAATTCCTTGGGTGACATTCTGGAGAGAAGTAGAGCTTTTAATTTAAATTATTCACACTGTCCTTGGCAATTTTAAAGTGTAGTATCATTTATGAAAGTATGCTCTTATTCATCTTTCCAGAAAAATAATCTTAATACTAGTTTACTTTGCTTGTTAGTTAACTTGCTAAAACTGTTATTATGTCAATTTTAAGTTATTTGTATTTATCAAGGGATTAAGCTTTTGTGTTGGATTGAAGATGTTGGAATGATCATTGCATTTCATAACTTTGTGATATAAGAGAAAGAGCACATAGCATGGTGATCCAGAACGGCAGATCTAATTGGTTTGGAAACTGGATTTTTATAAGCCTAGCCAACCACTTGCACATTGGTGGGTGAAGAGGAGTGTGGATTGATGGAAGGACTAACAGAATTTAACTCTGGAGGCTGGATTCCTCTCTATGGTGTTGGCCTTTGGATTACTCAGGTGTATCCATTTGTCAAATGTTTCCTTAAAAAATTATCATCAAGTGGTGAGTGGGTTTGTGGAGATGAAACAAGAAAGGTACACTTTCTGAAGCTGGGTGAGAGGTACATGAGGTTATTACTGCTGGCCTGTTTACTTTGTCTATATACGTTTGAAACTTTCCATGTCTTTTTCTTTTCAAAGCAGTATTTTGGTCTGCTATATTAGAAAGATTAAAGATAATATTTAGAATTCATAAGTCAAGAAATAACAAGCAAGCAGATTATTTAGCAATGTGAAAGTAAGTAATAGGTGGGGGAAGACAGCTAAAGACGTCAAAGTGGTTGCCTTGGGGGATTAGAACTGGATGTGGAGAGGGCTGGAGAAGAGCGTTCTCTCTGCTTTGCTTTACAAGGCTTTCAGCGTTGATCGATTTTTGTTGTGGTAAACCCCTCCCCCGCCACACACAGGCACGCACAAACCCTGGGTTCTTGGGCATTATGTGACCTTCACCTTACTTAGCTACTGGAACCACGAGGGTGTGCTGTTAATTGATTTTTAAGCCTTATGCATGTATTACTTGATCAGATGATGTATTCATTTTGTAGATTAATTACAGCAGTTTTCAAGTAAAATATTCAGTATCTTATATGATTTGGCATAGACAAGTGCATGAAATTTATAAAAATTCTGTTCACCCTTGATCATTTTGGGGGTATGTCCAGTTATTTCCGTTGCCAAAGGTGGTGGTTTACCTTTGAATTCTTACTTCGGATGTGGATGACTAAGAAGTTTGATTGCATTTCGTTCCTGCCATCTGCCTAAGGAGTTCCCTCCACCCCTTCTCTAGCTAGAGATTAGTTCTGAGTGTGTCCCTGAAACCAGAAGCATGAGAATTACCTGGGAGCATTGTTTCATTTGAAAATGCAGTTTTAGGCCCCATCATATACCTACTGACATAAACTCTAATAAGACCCGGTACTGATTGAATGTGCTTTAAAATTTTTAGAAGTTTTGTTCTGTAGTAACCCACTGCCCTCAGTCTCCCTCTGGAGAAAGACGGGTCCACTTCTGAAGGCAATTTAGTCATTTGCTTCCTTGTTGTTACTTTTTAATTGGATTAGGAGCTCTGCAAGGGCACTGCCTGGGCACTCCTGGACCCGGTGCCAGGCCTGTTGTCTGCATGTAGAGCATGCGTGATACGGATTTGATGTGTGGAAGAGTCCATGAATATGTTGGAGATTGCTTTGTGTTCCCTGACGCTTATGACTCTGGACAATAAAAATCACTCGGCTGATGACTCTCACTTGCTTACAAAAATCGGGATTATTATTATCTTCCAACATCATCATTATAAAGAGGTTTTTACTCTACTTCTTGGACTCCAGTTCGAGTACTGTTAATGTGGTGTGAGTAATAAAGAATCATGTATCCTGTTTTCAGGTTGTTTGTTTTCAGAACCAAAGATTAAGCCTTATTAAAAGTGCTTTGCTATGGATTTAAAGCATGGCTGATTGTTTTCTTTTGGTATTTTAAAAGTACTCTCATTTAATTAAAGTTCTTGTCAAAGGTTTTTATCCAAAGTAAATGTAAACTTGAAATTTGTATCAAATCTTAATAAATCAGAATTTCATGATCTTTAAAATAAAAATAAAATTATGAAATCCTAAGTGAAATGCAAATTTTGAAGTTCAACTTCACGTAGAAACCTGTGAGACTTAGAATGCATTGATTTCTTACTTGAGCTATGATTCAATTTAATATTGCCCTACATTTAAAGATATCTTCCCAGTATATCTGCCCTAATGCATATCCTGGTGAAATTGTTAGCAAGCAGTGCTTTAGACTACATATTTAAATAAAGAAATAGGACATCTTACATCATCAATACTTTTTGTCTGAGGGTGACTTTGCCCCCAGGGGTCATTCGGCAATGGCTGAAGACATTTTTGGTAGTCATATCTGGGGCAGAGAGGTTAGTGTGAGAGCAGTATCTAATGATTAGTGGACTGGGATACGATCTCTAAACACCTTGTCAAGCAATGAACAACCTCCTACCACAAAGACATATTTAGCCCCAAATATCAATGGTACCCCTGCTAAGAACACTGGCTTCCATTGAGAGTGCCCTCCCTCTGGAGATATTATTGCCATCAGAAAAAGAATACTTTAGTCTTTACACCTTTAGAGAATATATAAAAATTGGCAACTTAAGAGATTCGGATGAATATATTGGCATGATATTCCCTGATAATTTTTCATTCTAAAAACAGGAAAACTCAAAATATAGGGTTACTGGTTTTCCTTATTTTACAGATGGGGTCGAGGATTTGGTCTTTTGGGCTCCATTTTTGGAAAGGATGGTGTATTAAACCAGCCAAACAGTGTCTTTGGACTTATATTTTATATACTACAGTTATTACTTGGTAAGTATTTACATATTCCACTGTTGTGTTGTATTCTACTTACTGTGGTGTCTCTTCCCTGATGTGTATCTTTATATTAAATAAAAGCATTGTTAATGATAGAACCACTAGTTTGTAGCACTTTTTTTGTGTTGTGAAAACTGGGTTCAGTAAGATTTTGATAATACTAATAATGCTTAACTTGGTATCTATTGAGGTCCAGAAAAACCAGTCCTATTCAGGGAAATTCTTACTCCAAATAGTCTTCCCTGGAAACCTTTTTCCTTATTATTTTCTATACTTTTAATTATTTAAAAAATTATACATTGGGAAAACATTAATGATAAATAATTTTCATAATCCCATTACCTTTATATATCCATTACTTATGTTTTCTTCGGCTTTTTTTCACTTAATTTTATGTAAACGCTATTCTCTTAAGTATTTTACTGTTGATATGAAGGTTTCAGACTCTGAGTCTAAGTCATACTTCAGTCATCAACTTGATTTAAAACTCCCCTCATCCCAGACCCTTTCCTCTTTGAATTATTTCAACAAAATACATTTCCAGAGAGATAAATGAGTCAAAACCAGATATTTCAATGAATTTTAATAGGATTACCAAATTTCTATTCATACAGTTATCAGGTTTTCCTGGGGTTTTATCCATTTTCATTTTATGCATGTGTTTCCTGTAAAATTTCTAATTTTTAGTAACTACATATTAGTTGCCACTATTCTAATTTTACTATGTTTTCCTTTTACTGCCAATTTAGTTATTGGAATCCTGATTATAGTTCATTTTCATATGTTAAAATTTTCACTTTTTTTTTCTTTCAGTTTTATAATTTTCTACTATAATTATAATTATTTTCTATAATTATTCTTTCAGAATGAAAGTCATCCATTTTTGCTCTTGTATGTTAATTGTTAATAGTTTGTCCTATTTTGTCAGCGTTTCTACTTGAAGCTAACTTAAAAGTTCAGTTGTAAATTTAAATTTTTCTTAATACTTCCAATTCTGTGGCCTTATATTTATCCTGCAGAAATACAAAAATATGAAGAAAGATACTCATAGCAGTACAGTTTATAATAGCAAAAACTATAAGGAGTATGGCAAAATGCATTGAGTAATTTAGGTTACATCCATACTAGAAAAGGCAATACTAAATATGTCGCCATTAAAAGAAAAAGTAGATACATGTATTTATTCTGGAAGGATCAAGACATAGGCTAGTGAAAAAGCAAATTGTGGTATAATAGGTGTAGGGTGAGTGCACATATACAGGTAAATTCATAGAAAAGGGCATGATGTTTGGGAGCCAGGGTGAGACTTTCAAAATTCATTTATTTGTGGCTCATCCTGGTTAGGTCAGCCTCCTAAAAGGAGTGCAGTCCACATACATTCCAAGGACTAGGGTTCATGTCCTGGGTCCACAGAGGAACCAATGTGAACAGCTAAATAAAATAAAAAATTTTAAATTTATTTATTTGTTTTATATAGATTTCTAAATGTAAAGTATAAACCCAATTTAAGAGTCTAAGAAAAGGTTTTTATGATACTAAAATTTGGAGATAAGAGATGGAACACATTTCTATTTATAATAATATGTTAATTTCATTATACATTTTAAATAGTGTATCATTCATTTTGTTCTGTTCACATTTTATGTTTCATATTCGTTTTCTTTTTCTTATTTTTAATGTTAGGCAGGAATGAACGTAAGTCGGCAGGCAGGCAGCGAAAGGAGGAAGAAATAATTTTATTTTATTTTTATTTTGCTGTTCACATTGGTTGATCCCCCTGGACCCAGGAAGTGAACCCAGGTCCTTGGGGTATATACACAGATTGTGCTCCTTCAGACGTAACCAACCTAACCACTACTCCATCAGGGCACCCTTCATATTCACTTTCAATGTGTCTTTGCCATTAGAGGTACATTTGAACTCATCTGAGTTTTCCAAAGTGTATCAATCATCCTCCCTTGTAAGATGTCTGAGATGTATCATTTTTTCCATAGCTAATACATTTAACTGGTTCAGAGGTTAAAAAATAAATAAAAAGCTACACAGGCACGCCCTGGTGAAACGGCAGTTCTGTCCATTGCCTCCACAGGACGCGGGCCATATACCCCTGGGTTTGAGTCCTGGCTTGGTGGGAAACAACCAGTGTGAACAATTTAATAAAAATAAAGTGGTTCTTCCCTTCTCTTCCTACCTGCTTGCCTACTCCTGCCTCCATTCCTGCCAGCACCATTTCTTTTTAAAAAAATGCTGTACAGTGAAAATTGTGTCCTTCCTTTGTACCCTTCTCACTTCCCACTGTCTCTAAATCCTTGGCTGGTAGCTTTCTGTAGCATTTCTGTAGGCACATACAGAAAATACAGATATATATTTCAAATATAAGGCAGATGCTGTACACATTGATCTAGAGTTTACTTCTTTTCCCCATGACTGTTACATCTTAGTGATCTTTCCATAACAATACATTGTCTTTTTTTTTACTGCTATAAAATATTCCATCTTTTTATTGTACCATCGTTTATTCAGAGTTACAGTGCAGTTTGAATTCTGTTAAACAAGCCATCAATTACATTACGTTAGGACTGGTTTAACCAAATAGTATTTGCCGAATGGCTGGTTTGTACCTATTAGCACATTCAATCTGCTTGTCAGTCTTTGGCAATAGTCATTATGACCTCAACTTTCAAGTTTAAGAAAAAGAAGCACAGAGACATAGTGTGTCCATATGATTTTGAAACTTCTTTAGACAAATTAAGATGACTGCATAAATTTTAGATGCAATTTTAGATGCTTCACATCGGTGAGGCCAGCATACTTTTCTAGCAAAGGGCCGGATAGAAAGTAATTGAGGCTTTGCTGGCTGTCACAACTTCCCAACTGCCATTCTCAGAAGAAAGCAGCCAGGGACAGGGACCTTACATAAATGCATGAGCCTGACTGGGTTCCAGTAAATATTTACAAAAGCAGGTGGCCAGGGAGATATGCCTGTTCCTGGCATACATAATCCAACAGCATTTAGTGATGGGGGAGCCTGGTGAAAGCACCTTCCCCCAGCACTAGCTGGGCCTGTGGCTAGGCTGCAGCCGCCGGCCATATCTCCCTCATCTAGTACAGGATTTCATCTCCTTAGTGAACCTCTTCAAACCCACGACCTTCTATTGCTATTTCTTCCTGTTTTCTGTTATCCTTATCTATTCTATTAGTCGTTGGGTATGAGGGTAGTTTAGAATTCTCTGCTGTCTCTACCCTTGAAAATAATCGCACGTTTTCAAGACTGTTGACTATAGGGTATTACCAAACAGTATATGTGAAGGTATCAGACAGTGTCAGAAATTCAGGCAGGCTTTTGTCTTGAAAGGCCCGGCTTAGCTGCCTTTTTTTTCTGTCGATCTGGTTCAACCTACATGTGGCTAACTGAACAACAGTGGTTCCCTGACCGTCCAGGGTGAGCCTTTTCTGAAATGTTTATGACATGTTATCTTTTTTTCCCATCTTCTTTAGCAGAGTAACCATCTCCCATTGAATTTTGTATCAATGTGATCCAAACATGTGAAAAAAATTTCACTTTCTACATGGAAATTGGAGCAAAGGTCATCCTCACATGGCTTTATTCACTAGGAAGGGAGCTGTCAATTTTTGCAAATGAGCATCATTGTTATGATGTGATTTGCCAGAGTGCATATTTTGCGTCTTCACGAAGACTAGTGCAGGAAAATAACTAGTATTTCCTAGAATTTTGACAAGTCACAAACACTGCAGCTATGAGACTGGTACATCCTAGGTGCAGGCAACCTACATACTCCTAACCAAATAGACCAGCCGTGTTCTCAGATTGCATAGTGTTTTGCCAAAGGCCTGTTTTCCAGCTCTGCCACATATCACAGAATGGTACCTTGTAACTCAGCAATTCTCTCCATTGTAGGGTCCTACTGAACTGTGTCTCTCTCTCTCACAGGCATGACAGCAAGCGCAGTTGCAGCTTTAATCCTCATGACCTCCTCCATCGTGTCTGTAGTGGGCTCTTTGTATCTGGCCTACATTCTGTACTTTGTGCTGAAGGAGTTTTGCATCATCTGTGTCATCACATACGTGCTGAACTTCATTCTTCTTATCATCAACTACAAACGACTAGTTTACTTGAACGAGGCCTGGAAACGGCAGCTGCAGCCCAAGGAGGACTGACACCGACAAACTCCTGACTGACAGTTTGAAGTCCCTTTTCCATTCACTTTATTTTGCAGCAGGTTTTTCTTTCTTTTTTAAAAAATTCTTCACCACAGACACTTTCCCAAGAATCTTCAACTGATTTTTTTAAATCCTGCAAATCCAAAGGGGCCCTAGCTATTTTGTGTGTCAATCTTCATTTTAAATGTGGATTCAAGAAAGAAAAAAAAAAAGAGATCCGCCGAGCCAATCAAAGACAAGCTTTAACTTTACTTTGCGGATGTTTCTGAAATAATAAATTGTAGCCCTTGCCCCCTGCCCTCAGTTGTAAAATGAGCAACCATTGCTAGTAATTCTCTACTGTGTATAAATTAAATTTCAGGTATAACAAATGTGATCATGACATGAAACTATTTTAGAATAGATACTGTATTAAATATTGCCATGTTTACAATATGTAATATGTTTTTAGCTGATGGATTGAAACATGTAGATTCAACTAGAATCCATTTATGTGACATTTGTAAATAAAGGTAGGAATATGGATCCATCCCTGCAGAACTTCCTGTACAGTTTAGTTGAAGTATAGCAAGGAAAATCTGTCAGCTCAACACTGACTGAAGAACGGTGAAGAGAGTTCAGTCCACACAGAGCATCTCATGAAAAGTACTGACAGCAGTGGGTCCAGCATTGGCAGCAAAATTAACGGGGTGGTTGGTTCCCTTGCTTCTCCTTCCTCTGAACAGAAGAAACTAAATTTGGACATTTGAGTCAAGCTTGTGCCTCATCATAAAACTGGATCAATTATAATCTTACAGCATGAGTCATGTGACCAGACCTTCAAGTTCAAGGGCTTCAGGACACTAAAGATGGGAAAATTAGAGTTTTTGGAGAAAAGTTGTATATATTAATATGGCATTTTTAGGTAAAGCCTCTTACAATTGAATTCATGCAGACACGTTTCCTGTATATTGGTGCCAGTCAACCAAACAGTATTACGATTTTGAAATACCCAGTATAAGCCCAGTCACTCCAGAGTAGCCTTGCTCTTGGGAGCTCCATCATTTTTTCCCGTTTCTTTTTGCACTAACTACTCAGATGTCTAGTTTGTTTTAGCGTCAGATACTGGATTTCTAACTTTAGGGCTGGCACACTGCTCAGTTTGCTGAATCAGGAGGAGTACTATAGGTAGATATATCTGAAGGAAAATACAGTAAGGTCACTATTTCTAGTAACACGGAAATGCAGAATTTTTAAGTGATTTGAATAAACCCATATGAAATTGTGACAAAGTTTCTATGGTTAACATCTTACATCAGAATGTTAAAAGTGCCTTCTGTCTTAAATCTCAAACCAAATATTTTATGTGTTGAACTCGGGCAGTAGTGTCCTTCCTTCGTTACAGTGAAGTAGAAAACTTGCATTCTGTAGAAAGGTTCTTCTGTATGATCATTTCATCCCTTATATTGAGTAGCAGTGTTTTGCTTCCAATTTGATTAATCATTATGTTACAAATAGACCCCGGTAACTTTTGAGTGCTCTTTTTGCCTTCTTTTGTAGGGAAGGGACAGGCTCTGCTCTGTAAACCATAACGTGTTGAGTCAGCAATTATTCGGCAGTTTCCCACTAACTGTCATAACTGATGTAATATATTCTTCTGGCCCAAGGCAGGTATAAATTCAGAATTGTAATGAACTTTTGACTAGTTTTAACACGTTTTGTAAAAGATAGCTTAATTCAGATTTTATCAAGGCCTACGTTTTCCCATGAATGTGAATATTTCTATGCCCGTTTTATTATGTATGCAGTGTTCTTGTTTCTATAGTTAAACAGCTCTAGAAGGCATTGATCGGATGTCTGCTGTGTGTGGAGGGACAATGAGGTCATCTCGAGGCAGTGCTTCCCGTTCTGCGAAGCAGTAAACTGCTCTCTTTCTGAGCTAGAGTGGAAACGGCTAACTGTTAAGAGTTCTGTGGCAGACAACATGGGAGTGCTCCAACAAGCTCCTTGTGTCCCGATTTAAAGTAATTTTTCATCCTATTTTGTGTCAGTCGGCAGAGTATAGTTAAAGCTTGTCTTGATGTTTCATTCTTGCAAACGTCTTCACCTCTTCGTAAAACTGTTCAGCGTTCAAGTTTTTCCTTCACTTTCCTAAGCCTTGGGGAAAACACCACTGTTTGCCGTTGTATACAAGTTTTTTTTGCCACATTCCTGTGACCCCAGTAGAAATAACTTTCTCACTGAGTGATGAACATGTGCTGCCTGAAATGACAGCATTATGATGCCAGATCTCAGTAACAGAACCCTGGTGGGTGCTACTTGGTATCTTGCCCTGGAAGAATTTAGGATCCCCTCTACAGCCTATTTCATCCCAGAAGAAGGAAAAAAACAAACCAAAAGAAACCACCACGTTACAAATTTGAGGATTTTTATAACTACTTTTCCTTGAAAATATATATCATATTATGACATGATTAGCCACCAACGTTCAAGAACAGATTGGGGACAAATTGTATTTCTGTTTTCAGCAGTAATTCCACACTTCTTGTTGATGAAGTGATTTGTTAAAAAAAAAAAAAAAAAAAAGAAGCCTCTCACTTGATAGTCCTAAATATCATTTGAAGACATAAAGCGTGGTCAGCTGCTCCATTCTAGGGCACCTAGGTTTGGAGAATTTGATGTGGTTTCTCTCTGCAGCGAGTGGTGGTGAGTGAGGGCCACCTTCATTCGGATCAATAACTCAGGTTTAACGGCTGTGCGCCAGGAGTTACTTTCACCTGCTGTATGTTGCTTCTCCGTGAACCCATGACTTTTAAAGAATGTTGAAAGCATGGACTATTTTCATACTTACACACAGAGATCTGAAATCTGGTACCAGAGATCTTTGGACCTACTAAGTAGGTGACAGGACCAAGACCACAGTGAAATTAAAACTATTTGTTGGCTTTGTTTGTATTTCATTTATATTTATTTTTAAGACAACCAACACAACTGCAAAGTTATCTGTAGCAATTACTTCCTAACTTAGATTGGTGCCACTGCTTGAAACCTGGTCTTGAAAAACAGTATTAGCCAAATGCCAAGAAAGTCACTCTCATTTCTATTCAGACATTTCAGGCAGCACTCTGATTCCAAATTTGTGAGAAGGAAACAAACAAAACAAAAACAACAAAAGGGGCAGGGGGTCGGGGTGGGAGTTCAGGCTATTTGGTTTAAGCATTTATTTTTCTGATAAATGAGCCCAGAAAAGGTGAAACGTGTTTTGTTATAAAACTATTAAGCGTGGCCTAAGTATTAGGTGTATGACCTGTATAGTATGTTCCATCAAAAATATTTATTACTAGTGCTTTAAGCTCCAGAGTAAAGATTCATTTTGAGTGGAGTTACTGGGCAGATTTCCCCTTTAATATAGATGGAAATATTCTTTATCAGAGATTTAGGACAGTTTTGCTAACTGGTAAAACAAATGTAAATATGTAAGAATGTTTATTTGTTGCACATAACTTTTTGGTATAAAATAAATGTAGAAGTTACCTGTGGAAGTTGTGCTCCCATCATTCTTATACTGCAGTATACATTTCAAAATAGAAGCTGAAAGCAATTGCTGCAGCCTCATTTCTAGGGCTGTGCTGACTTGATTCTCGTAAATTATGTGTAACTTATAAAACACATAAGATAGTTCTACTTCTTGGAACCCCGATGGATTAATGATATATATGGTTGGGCAAGAATTAATGAAAAAGACATCATTGCTTATAATTCTATAAATCGGCTGTTTTTCTTTAGCTTTATTTTAGCTCATCTTGAAAACCCTCCTCTTAAACAGTCTTCTGTTTAAGAAGGTGACATCTGCAAGAAAGATGAATCCACTGAAATCCAGTTTGGCCATATTTTATTGAACAAATGTGTTCTGTGCTAGAAACTTAGAACCTAAGAAATGGACCTACCCCTAATTTGTTAAACAATTAAGTATGACTAATTTTTTTAAATGTTTTTCAAGTAAAGAATTTTATATATTATTCTTGGACATTAAACTGGAACACAAAACTTGACTCCTTTGAGGAACTTAAGAGACGTTCGGTGGTAAGGAACCCAGAGAAATTTTAACTTATTTGAACTGACTATATTATTTCTTAAAAAGGGGTCTACAGCGCACGCCGGTGAAAAGTCGCTTGGCCAGCTGCCTTTGGCCAGCGCCATCCACATGCATCTTGGGGACCCAGACTTGTATTCTGGGGTCAGGGAGAACAGCCAAGGTGAACTATAATAGGAGATACTTCTTCCTCTCTTCCTGCCTGCACTTTTCCCAGAAAAAAAATATGTGGTCTAAAGACACCTACTAAAATGGGTTAAATTTACGATTTCTTTCATGGAACTTAGGAAAACTAAGAGACGTGGAGTCAAGGAATATTTTCCCCAAAGTATTCTGCTTTAAACCTAGATTAACAAATAGCTAAATCTTAAGGAAAATACTCCATGTTTTACCACAAATAATGTGCATTTTCTGCCCAAACTTGTCAGGGAAAAGTAAGGATACACATTTTGCATGATTAGTACTAAATTCCATATATATAAAAATGTTTTAAATTCTTTTATTTATGCTTGAGTAAAAGGTAACTAGAAATCAACTATGATATTCATATGCCAAATACTACCCAGAGTTGGACCTCCCACAGAAAGTGTCATCAGATTGTGGAGGACACAGGAAGAACAGCTTCTAGGGTCTTGTATCTGGTTCTTGTGTTTTTTAAATTATTTGTTATATAAAATTTCATATACCAGTGTTAAAATTCCTTTATAATACAAACAACAAGGGGCTAAATGTAGACAAATAAAAATTTGAATTGAAGAATTAAAATGAAAGATTTTTTTTTCCCTGAAAGTTTGGGCCCAAAACACGGGTGCACACTGTACATGGAAGTGCATTATACACGGCAAAATGAGATAGCTTACTTGCTTTAATGGCATCTGTGCAAGAAGAGGAGGATAGATTTTTAAAGAAAACAAGCAGGCCGGCAGGCAGGAAGAGGAGGAAGAAACACTTCTATTTATTTTTAAGTTGTTCGTCTTGGTTTTTCCCCGGCCCTGTCCCACCCCACCTCCCTGCCCGTGGACATCAGCCCAGGTTTTTGGGATGTATGTGGATTGCACTCAGCCAGAGGCAACGGACCTAATCAATACTCTACCAGGGTGTGCTGGAGGAAAGATTCTTTAAGATCATCCTCTGGGACTGGGGCAGGTGTCATCACCCTGCGGGACCAGCATAAAGAGGTGTTGTCACGTTGAGTGGATGGAGTCAGAGTTGATGGAGCCCACTGAACATTCACCCATCTGTCCGTTTCTGTCGAGAGTAGATTATGGCTGACGTTGGAACAGTGTCCTAGAGGAACTAGTGCTTGAGCACCCTTCCAATTCAGACATCCTCAACTCTTACCTTCCTTTTGCTTGTATGTCAGCCTACTACGTGGAAACGAGCACCTAGGCTTTGGACATTACTCCTGCATGACAGGACATTACACTTTTTGTAAATGTGTTGGGACTTCTGCTCATCTGCGGTGTTTAACAGCAACTGTCTTTTACTCAGTCAAGGTTGACTTGATTTGGAACACGGGTGGCCCGTGGGTTGTCGGGATAACTGCTGTGGAAGCAGAGTCAGTGACAGATGACTCCACACGTGGTGTGAGTGTGAAGCAAGAGTTTCTCAAGACTCCCTATGCCGTTAAGTCTGTAACAACACCCTGACATGTACAAATAATTTCAGGTGCTTTTCAACACTCAATTCCTGGACAGCCATTTTTAAGCAAGCTCTTTATTCCCACGCTGCAAAAGCTTTTATTTTCACCTCAACATTCTCTTCAGCAGATTACCACAAAATCTTGACCAGAAATTTTCAGGGTGCCGCACAGTCCAGGAAGCACTTAGTGTGGAAGTTGCCCATGATTTGGGGAGGAAGACACTGCAGAGCTAGTCTGCGTAGAGAAAGTTCTTTAGACAGTAACTGGGGTGTTTTCCAAACACTGTGACTTCATAGTTGACCAGAGGAATCTAGTTTCATTGGCAAGTTTCCAGTATCTCGCGCGCAAAAGGAACGCTGCACTTTTTGGTTGTCTCTGACGAGTGAAGATCCCTTTTCTATTCCCCACTGGTCTCAAAGGTGCTACAAACAATATAAAGGTATTTCAGATGACTTCTGGTGGGCCACACGGGGACCGCCATGAAGCCACACTGGCACTAGCTACAAGTGTCTTCTTATAGAGCTTTACGGTGTCACTTGGTCGGAAGTGGTCACTTGGTGGGATAAATACTCCCCCAAATACCTCAGCTCCTCAACGTGCTAAATTTCCATCTCTTAGGTTAAAAATATCCAAGATTATTTCTCTCCTACTTGCAAAAAACATTATGCCTAATAACTGGGATAAAGTTACCCTTGGAAAGGCTCACAAGGAGCACAAGTCCTGACCAGTCAGAGGTGCTTAAACTTGGGCCTACTAGTGACTTTCCAAGTTCTCCTGGACACACGTCCAGCTAGGTCCCCACTGCTGGTGGCAGCTCTGCTAGAGCTGAGCTGGAAAGGGAGCAAGGCCAGTAGAGCTGTGAGGGCTGTGCCCTCAGCATACCCTTTTTCCCCCTCTAGAACCCTCAGCTTCTGTTAAATGGAAAGCGGGACCTTATCACCAAGAAGTTCAAGACCGTTTCTTCTACAACAAGCAAATGCCAAGAGCTGCATCTGTTACAATCCTTACCTTAACCAGCAAGGTGATAATAGGCATTATGCCCACTCCTGAGGCTTATGACAATGTTAGGTAACTTGACCAAGGTCAGCTAATTACCACACAAAGCGAGTTTACCACATAGATTGCCATCAGGCCATTCCAGAAATCTTTCACCTCATTTGGCTAGCAAAGTGGAGCTCAGGCTCTCATTCTTTTTTTTTTTTTTCTCTCTACCTCTTTCCATTCTAATTCAACTTTAATCTTCTAAAGATCTGTCTTTCTAGCAAATGCTTGGTAATTCCTACCCAAACAAATCCAATCCTTCTCTCACACTGCTACCCTAAGTTTATGGTTTATCAAGAAACCAGTAGGCACAACTTTATGGCAGCTAAGGTGCTGACCATGTAAAAAAAAGTCCAATGATCAGAGTTCAAGACTCAAGGCCAGGGGTAAAAAGAAAAAAATACATGAAAAAAACCCAAAGCTAGTGGCACTCCCCAGTGGAGCAAGGGTTAGGTTACTTGCCTCCGAAGGAGCCAGAACACATAATCCTGGGTTTAAGTTCCAGGACTGGGAGAGGGGGAAGCAACCAGTGTAAGCAACTGAATGAAAATAAAATACGGTGCTGCTTCCTCCTCTTTCTTCCTGCCTGCCTGCTCGCCTTTCATTCCTGCCTATACCTTTCCTTTACCAAAGAAGACAGTCATCTAGTGGTATTGAAAGAAGTGGAAAGCATTCATCTATAACTTAAATGAAGTAGTTCTATCTGTCCCCATTTGAGAAAGTACAGACCTTATTCTCTCTGAACATTTTTAAACATCCCACATCCTTTTATAATGTACCTGTATTTGGTGACCCGGCCTTTTTAAGTGAATAATAAAAGACTAAAACGTCTTAAATACCCTACTTTGGAGGAATGACTGTGTTCTACAAGCAAATTCAATATGAAGTCCACTTTTTCCACATACTGTTGTCAAACAAAGGCAAGTTAGCTATTTCACCCCCAAGATAGTCTCTTCCATTTGCTGTTTTACCATAAAATGATTTGGGAAGCGGGAAACTGATGACTGCTTGCTAAGCAGAACTCTGTGTAGCCTCCCTAGATTAACTTTTCCCTTATTTCCAGTGTTTTGACTCCAAATGTCCTGACCTGAAAGGCCTACCTGAAAAGATGAGAAAGCAGTACATTCCATACACCAAACTGCCACTTACACTGGTTAGTCATAAAGTCAGCAAAATTCCATATGAGCTCTCCAACCACGTATTCTTTGCGTTTTTGATCCAGAACCAAATGATACTGCTCTAGCATATCTCTCTGGTACTCTTCACTGAACATCATAGGCGGGTCCTAGAATTCCAGCAAAAGAGAGAATGGAAGAGCCAGAACTGGCAGAACTGTAAATGTCAGGTAAAAAACGGTGAGCACCAAAACATCCGCCGTCACTATTATCTGTAGAGACTGGAGGGCCTGGTGTCTTCAGACCACGTAGAGGTCCAGGGTATGATGGAGAATACAAAGAGAAAATTTTCAAAGAAAATGTTCATTCGTAATGGCTTTATTTTTCCATCTCTATTTACTAAGTGCAGTCCTAAAGCTGAACTACTGTGGAAATCAAAATGTTTTTGAATAACAAGTTTGAAATTAAATTTTTTACTGCCCATGCATAATTTGAGAACCCTTATGACTCAGATTAACCTTCACATTCATGTGTAGTACCTGGGCTGGATAAATAGATGCTGTCATGTACGAAGATACAATGATCTTTCAGATGTTCTTGCCACAGAAAGTTTAAGGTTTCACCTCATGGGAATTTTGGTGGGCTCAAGTCTTAGATGCTCAAAAATGCAGCATTTCATTTTAGGAGACTTCTGACTTTGTTTTTCTTTCTAACAAGGAGGATTAAAATGCTATATAGGAGTGCACTCTGGTGGTCTAGTGGTTTAGTCTACCACAGCATAGTCCACATACATTCCAAGGTCCCCAGCTCAAGACCCACGGCTGGGGAAATAACCAAGATGAACTAAATATAGAAAATACTTCTTCCTCCTCTCCCTGCCTGCACCTTAAAAAATAAAAAGTGCTACATGGAACATGCTCTGGTGGCTCCAGTGCTAAGCCTGTGCCTGGGGTGCAGTCCCTGGGGTGCAGTCCACAGACAGCCCGAGGATCTGGATTCATGGCCCAGGGGAACAGCTAAATAAACAAAATACTTCTTTCTCCTCTCTCTTCCTGCCTGCTACTCCCTGCTTGCCATCCTCTTAAAAAAAATAAAAAGGTTCTATCAGATAATACTGACCCAGACTGAGAGTTTCTTAAAAATGTAGAACCGGTTACCTTTCATAGAGGGTGAACAAATATGCATATACATTATCTTCATAAGCCATTTTCCCCCATTTTACCAGTTTGCAGAAGTGGCATTCTGTGTAAGTAAGATAGATACAAGGGTGTGGACATAACCTGGTGAAGAAGTGGTTTGGGCCACTGATTCCGGCAGGCACAGTCCACACGCATTCCAAGGACTTGGGCTCACATCCCAGGGCCGAGGAAACAACCACGATGAACAACTAAATAAATGTTTCTTCCTCCTCTCTATCTACCTGCCTGCCTCTGTTCATCTTCATTTCTGCCTGCACCTTTCCTTTTTTTTAAAAAAGAGATAAGGGTGTAAATAGTCCACCACAGGGCAGCTACTCAGCATACCAAGGATAAGCACATTAAGAAATGTGTCCACAGGGAATCCCAACAGTACCTACTATTGAGGTAGCTGGGGTGGGGAGGAGAGGCTAGTTGTGTGGTTCAAATCCACATGAAAAAAACCCCATAAGACAAAGAGGCCTATTTGGTGAGGAAATAAAGAAAAGGATGAGGAAAAAAGCTAGTGGTTAAACCTTGCTCCAAGATGTCACTCACTCCTTCAACAAATATTATGTAGACATGGCGGAGAGCTTGGGAAGCAAATGCATACAGAATAGAATTCAGTCTGTCCTGGAGCCCAGCGTCTCGTCAAAGCACCAAGGAAACGAGAGGGCACAGTGGGAAATGCCCAGATAGAGACCAAGCAGAGCGAACAGTTTCCTCAGCCCAGGTCGGGGTGCACTAACAAAGAGGGGACAACTCTGAGACTTGAGTCTCTTAGGTGGTGACTGTGGCACTAACATGTGTGCTTTTGGTAGAAGGACAGTCCAGACTGGAGCAGGAGCCACTGAGCAGTGAAGAGGCCAGGCACTAGGAGTGAGGAGGGCGGAGACCGCTCTGACGGTCGGCGGAGGTCAGCACGGGGCTCCCAGGGGTCGGATCTGTCAGAAAGACCCTTTGGGTGGCTGGTGGAGGTTGTCTCAACACAGGGCACGTGAAGAGGCTGCTCTGAGAACCAGTCAAGTGAGGCAGAGGCCAGAGTGCAGAGGGCGGGCTGTCACCAGTACAGGGGAAGGACAGGGAAGCAAGCAATGAGTGACATCACTGCTCAAGAAAATGAAAAAACGAAACAAAAACCAGAAAAGTTCTCCACTACTTACGTGGTGAAACCCTGCAATGGTATCTGCGCCATACTCGCTCTGAATAATTGGCTTCCTATAGGTGTCATACCAATTCTCAAACTCGCTTTTCAGCTGCAGCTGAATCACCTCCAAGTGTCCGAAATCATGATACCAGGAGAAGTAACTATTCACACAGATGACATCCACATACGGCGCCTAGGGCAAGAGCAGAAAGACGGCTCAGGAACAGAGAAGTGGAGCAGGACTCACACCTGGGAGGGGTGGTGGGGGGGCGGGGGGCTCTTCCAGCTAAGACAGCATAAAGGGGGGATGCAGAAAATGATTCAGATGCTCGCAACAGTAGGGATCATGGTGAAGCAATGACCTGAAAGACGCAGGCCCATCATTCTGAGTTGGCAAGCTAACCCAGCTGCAGCGAGCTCTGGGGAGGGCCGCTGCGGGGCAGGTGCCTGATGGGAGGGCTTCAGAGGACACCCAGGGTCCGTCATGAGCTAGTGCTGTGGGCTGTCAAGTGGCTGGGGGCCCTCAGAGGGTAGCTGAGACGACGGGGGAAGACTGCCTCAAGTCTACATGATGCGCCACTCAGGTCTGAGCAGCAAAGATGGCACAGCCCACCTATCTGTCTCCAATGTCACCTGAACAAATGCTCATCTCCCAAACCTGCAGATGTCTCCATCTTTCCCAAGTGACCACAGCCCCCTTCCAAAGTGTGGAGGCAGAAATGAGCAGCCAGGCAGAGCTGGGGCAGGTGTAGACACAGCACACACAGCCCTGGGCCACTCTCTGAGACCAGGCACAGGGCACCCAGGTGAGGGCTTCCACATTCTCACGAGACCAGAACAGGAAGGAAGCACGTTTGCTACCTGCCACATGAGCGTTTTAACAGTCTTTGCGCTTCTTTGAAGGGGAGTGCACTTGAGAGACGGCAAGGCCACCACCTTTTTCCAGTCACCCTTGTTAAGATGACAGTGCTCACAAGGCCTATTCAGACTGTGTTTTCTTATCCATTCTTTCTTCGGATGATTTCTTTTTCTGCAGCACTTCCCTTAGGTGCTGGCCTTCAGGTCCCTAGTGAAGGAGTATTTTCTTGCTCCCATGATTTACAGCCTCAGGGCCACTCAGCAGTCTCTGAGGAGTCACTGTGCCCAGAGCCAGTGAGGGAGGCCACACTGTCTGTCTGGCTATATGAGTTGTCCTTTCCTTCCCAGTCTGAGAGAGTGGATCGAGTCAGTGCTTCCTAAAGCTGGCTGATGACTGGAAACATGGAGGAGCTTTATAAAAACTGATTCCCAGTGCGCCCTGGTAGAGCAGCGGTTGGGACAATCGCCTCCAAAGGACACAGGCCACATACCCCTAGGTTCAAGTCCCAGGTCCAGGGTGGAACTAAAATGGAAATAAAATAAAAAATGTTTCTTCCTCCTCTCTCTTCCTGCCTAGATAGGCAGGCCTTCATTCCTGCCTGCAGGAACCTCTCCTCTAAGGAAAAAAAAAAAAAAAAAAATTGATTCCCACCCTGGACTTTTCAGAATCTCCGAATGTAAAGACCTGTACGTTCAAAAAGCTTCCCTTGGTGATTCTGCTGATCCACCAGTTTTGAGAAACCCTACGCTGCTTCATTAAACTCCCTTAAATCTCTGCCATGGTGTCAGTCCACTGAATTGAGGTACAGAAAATAAAGTGAAATCTCCTTACACCCAGCCCCCCTGGATTCAGGGGGACTCTGCCTAGAGAACAAATAGGAAATTATCTGCAACCTAAAGTCCCTCTGTGAGAAGAACTAGTCTGCCTACTCCTGCTTCTTCCCAGAGTTCATTTTAGAAGCATTGGCAGGACTAACAGACAAGGCAGCGGAGAGAAGCAGAGTAGACACCCCCAGGCTCACCCCCAGGTCAGCTGTATAGTTGGTGTTGGTCACAAAGGTCACGGGCCGGGAGGGGTCCAAGGCTCTGGTGTGGCCAGTCAGCATCCTGTCCACCAAGGGCAGAAGACACAGGCACCATCAGTGTAGGCAGAATTCCAGAAACCTCTGTTCTATCCTCTCCGCCTTCTCCAGTCGAAACAATTAACCACTGCTCTCTTCTCTACCTTGAAGTGTATTTTAGGTAAGCAAACACGTTTCCAACTGTAGATCATCAGTCTGTCTCCTTCCTCAAATCCCACACCCCAGAGGAAGGGCCACCCTTGCAGGGAGAATAGGCACATGGAGCTGAGCTCCTTGAGCTGGGTAATGCCCAAAACCAGGTTCTGGGTTTCCGGAAAAGCTCTCCAAGATGGGAATGGGTATGCATTAGTATGACACACTAATAAAACAACTCTCTAGGGAGTGTGTGGGAGGCAGGCCAGCTCTGTGCTCAGCCCTTACTACCAATCTATGACCTGTATTGCTATGTCAAAGGCGAAGGCGCCTTGGAGCAGTGGGAGCAGGGAGACCTCCACCCCTGCACAGAAACATGTCACACGCTGTAGTTACAAGTGTTAGCGGGATCATGAGACTGTAACAGGGCTGGAGACTGGAGAGTCAGCGGCCAAGGTTCTGAAGGGATGGCTTTTATGCGGAGTTGCGCTAACTAAGGAGGGATGTCAAGAAGCGGCTGTGAACAGAGGGCCATCTGTGGTCAGGCTGAGCCCGGGACCCATTGCAGGCTCCCCAGACACGCTACCTACATTCTAGTTTACTAGTTTTCTCCTCTTTTCTCACAGCTAGCGGTCTTTCCCTTGACTGCTTCTCCCATCTGTGCTCTCCTCACTCGAAGGTCAGTCTCTGCAGGCCAGACCTTATCCCTTACCCAGCCAGTTTGTGGACTGGGAAGCTTCAACCCCACCCACACCTGACCCAGACCTGCTGCTCTAAAACCTCAGGCAAACTAGTTCCCAGAAGCCCATTCGTCTTTCGCGCTCAGAACAGAAATTTTGCACCACGCACCAGCCCCAGCTCCACACTCCCTCCCCATGCCCACGTGCTCTGGGGCTCATGTCTGGAGCAGTTCTTTGCCTGGGAGGGTCCCCTCCTCAGAGCCTTCTGTCTTCTACAGAAGTGGCTCTGCTCCAAGGCGCTCCCTGAGTGTTCCCGCCGCCTCGACAGCCTCTACAGCAGTGAGAAAACTCCACGTGGTAGGTTCAATCACAGCTGCCTGACGTGGGACAGAGAAGGAGCCAAGGACACCCCCAGCTGGCCAGCCTCCCCTGGAAACAGAACGCCTCCCATGTCAGGAACTGTTCTCTCCATGGTGGGGCTGTCCCTGCAAGGTGGGAGGTAGGAGCTGTTGGCATTTAATGAAAGGCACCATGAAACTTTAGATATGTGGTTCTGCCCAACAAGGTAACTTTAGAAGAGTTGGGTATGCATGGCGGTGAAAAACCTGTTTATGTTTAGAGATGAAGCCCAAACATCAAAGTGTTTTTTGTTTTGTTTTTGTTTTTGCTTTTGCAGTTTTAACACACATTGCATTTCCCAGAAATGGGGATAGCATAAAAGTGAGGGAGGATAAGTACACTTGGTTTTTTCTTTTCAGTTTCCGACACGGTGCCTGTGCCAGTCTGCTCTGGAGCTGTGCTTACAGTAAGCTCACATCAGGGTGCCAGGTCTGACCCTTCACTGGCCTTCTGGGGAGGCAGGCCCACACATTTGTATATTATTTTATGAATGACTCCTTTTATCACACTCAGGCTATGTTCGCTTTATTTTTCCTAAATTTGAATCTGTCTAAAAAGGTTAATTCTGGGTTTTATTCCAAGAGTGAAAAGGAGACACTGGGTCTCACTGGGTTAGGATTTGCATGACGTGGCCCTGTTCACAAGAGCTAAGCACTGGAAATTACTTAAGTGCCCATCATCAGATGAATGGATCAAGAAGATGTGGTGCATATACTACACAGTCCTGATAAGAGATGAAACCCTGTCATTTGAATCCACATGGATGGAACTCGAGGGGATGATGCTAAGTGACACAAGTCAAATGAAGAAAGATAGATACCAGATGACCTCACTCATAGGTGGAATGTGAACAGACAAAACAAAGGAACAGAGGAAACCAAACCAACCCTTGGACTCTTGCGACAGAACTGAAATGACCCTAGGGAATGGGGGTGTGGGGGCGAGTGGGGGCGGAGCCCACTGGACACTGGGGAAGAACACTTGGTTCTTGGTGGAGGGCAGGGTGTGCTGACATATAAAAAAGAAAAAAGTTAAAAAAAAAATTGCTCACTCGAATGTAACTTCAATTCTTCTAAACCATCTTTGTTTTGTTTTTGTCTGGTTTTTATCTTATGTTATATTATCAAGTTTCATATTATCGAAAAAAAAAAAAAAAAAGAATCTGGGTGAGTAGGTAAGTATCGGGTCCCTGCAGGGACCAGGGAGAGGTGCACCCTCAAGTCAGCTGGGAGCAGATGCTGACTCTCCGAGCCCGTGCCCACCCCAAGGCGACCTCTGCTCTCTCAAGGCTGCCATCCCTGCAGGCTGAGGGCTCATCCTGCCCAACCCTGGCGAGGCGGCACACTCACTTGAAGTAGTGACCGGCAGGCTTCAGGAAGGAAGTAGGCTCATTGGCCACGGACCACATCACCACAGCGGGGTGATTCTTGTCCCTGCGGATCAGCTCCTCCATCACCTCCAGGTGGTGCTGCAGAGACTGGTTGTTGTAGCTCTGGCTGCAGGTGGGGCAGGGGAGGAAAGGAAGTGTCATCATCCACCAAGCTGAACACACCGGGCAATGTGGGCAGTGGGCACTCACGGCAGCGTGATGCCCACGCCGGGACTCTCATCGATGACCACAATCCCATAGCGGTCGCAGAGCTGCATCACCTCCTCTGCGTAGGGGTAGTGGCTGGTGCGGAAGGAGTTGGCGCCAAGCCAGCGAAGGAGGTTGAAGTCCTTCATTAACAGGGGCCAGTCAAAGCCTCTCCCTCGGATCTAGGGGGCAGCAGAGCAAAGTGACTGCCAGTTCCCCCTCCTTTCTGCCCCCGTCCAAGACACACCGCCTTCGAGAACCAGCAACCCATTAGATCTCTCTCCCGTCACGCACAGGCTCTGCAGTAGTGACTGAGTAGTTTGCTTACCGTGCTGACTGCCCTCAATGGCTTCAGGGTGGGTGGGGGGAAACAAAAATCCTAGGGAAGAAACAGCCCCCAAGAGACCTAGGAACCCCACTCACGTCTGCATCCTCATGCTTGTTGACCCCATGGAAATAAAAGGGGCTCCCGTTGATGAGGAACTGGCTCTCTGTGACAGCCACTGTGCGAATCCCCACAGGGAGCGTGTAGAAGTCGGAGACAGACCCAGATGCCCTCTGCACGGTCAGCCTCACCTAGGAACACCAAGCAAGGGGTGTGAGGCAGTCCTGAGGGACTTCCTGCTGTCGGAAGGCCCTGGTGAATCACAGTGGCTCCCCTCTAGGACTGCAAGCAGAGAGATGCAGAAATGACATCCCTCTGTTATTAGTAAGGAAGAATCTTCCTCTACCCTGCCCTGGGGGTATACTCTTCAAAACTGGGCCTCCCCTGGCGTGCCCTGGTGGCCGAGCAATTTAAACCAGACACCATCTACATACATCCCAAGGTCTCTGGTTCAAGACCCAGGGCCAGGAAAACAACCAATGATAAACAACTCAATTCAAGAAATAAAACTGTTGCTTCCTCCTCTCTCTTCCTGCCTACCTCTGCCTGCTTGCTTTCATTCCTGCCTGTACCTTTGCTTTAAAAAAAAAAGTACCTGGTACATTAAAAAACAAACACAAAAGCAACCACTGGGCCTCCCCACCAAGGATTGAAAAAACTCTAGCTGGAAACACTAAAGTCAATCCAATGGATTAGGATTCTCAGAGGACCATGCCTGCCAGACAGCCAATCCTGCACCTCACTGGAGCCAGGGCTTCTGGATTTAGGCGGAAGGCTTTCGGTAGCCCCAGACCTAAACATCATTACCTCCAATGAGTACAGGTAGCCAGGTTGCTCATGCATCAGGTATGGCCACCAGAGGTGAGCATTGGGCACCTGGAGCTGGCCCTGGCCTCCCATCCCATGGGCCACGACTCTGCCATCCTTATCCAGAAGACGCACTTCCAGCAGGAACTGTTCGCCACCCTGGACAAAAATCTGGTAATTCACCAGCCCTACAGGAGACAAGAAAAATCAGACAGGACAGAAGAGATGTGATCTGGGTCATACAGATGAGCACCCTGCAGCCATCGCCAAGACCCCAAGCCAACCACCATTTATTCCTTCAGCTTAATCTGCAGCACAGGGAGATTAAATGAGGGTGACACAGAGGGGAAGGGACACGGGCTTCTCATGACTCCTGAGCTACGTGATTTTAAGCAAGTCCCATTTCACCTTGGATCTCACTTCCTCAAAACACATCGAACCAAGTGGGAGATTTCTGAAGCCTGCCAGTTCAACAGACTGGGTTTTAGCTTCTTAGGTGGATGGGAATCTGAGGGTTGAGATCCTGAGAGACGTGTCCTGGTGGCCTAGCAGTTTAGCAGACCAGGCATAGTCCACATATAAACTGAGGTCCCTGATTCAAGACCTGGGGGCCCAGGGAAACAAGATGAACGACTAAATAAAAATAAAGTGCTTCTTCCTCCTCTCTCTTCCTGCCTGACTGCCAACCTTCGTTCTGGCCTGCACCTTCCCTTTAAACACACATACACACACAAACAAAACCTCTTTTTAATAAAAAGAAAGATGCTGAGACAGCCTTTTCCCTGGGGGGATCTTTCCAAACGGGAAACTGAGCCACTTGGGGGCCTGAATGAGGGTGGATCGTGTCAGGAGCCCTCACCAGTGTCCTGGTCCACACCGGTGGTGACGGTGATGTCGTCAATGTAGGTGGTGGGTGTGGTGTAGAGGAGCACAGACCGATGCAGTCCCGCGTAGTTGAAGAAGTCAAAGTTTATGTTCTGGACAAAGTATCCCTTGGGGTACCTGGGGAGGGAGAATGATGGCCAGCTGGGATTTCCCCTGAGTCCTCTAACCTCAGTTCACCTCTGCCTGGCATCCCAGAGTCTCGCTGCTGCCAGGGCCACCCTGCCCCTCAGGAAAGGACCACTGGGCAGGTAAGGAGTTGGGTAGGTAGGGGGGTAAGTGGGGTAAGGGGGAGTAGGTGCTGCTCACTTGGAGGTATCCGTCTTGTAGGTGATGGTCCCTGGAGGCAGGGTGTTGGGGGTGAGCGTGTTGTTGATGGCGATGGTAATTCGGCAGGAGGATAGGGGCCCGAGCTGGACCAGGTTGCTGATGTCAGCCTCAAAGGGGAGATGCCCTCCCTCATGCTCTGCCACATGGACCCCATTCACCCACTGGAGACACAGGGAGATAAGGGGAAGGGACAGCAGGGGGAGCATAAGGAGGGGTCCTACCATCTCAGGCACTCCCTCTCATAGACGTATGTGAGGACAGGGCCTGCCAGTTGCCACCTGCCTCGCCAATCTGACGGGAGGAATGGAGGAGGTCCAGTGAAGCAGATCAGGCGACCTCCTCCCCACCTTGGACACAGACCCCATGGTGAATGAGTGCGTTCCATTTACTTCAGGAAGCAAACTGTCAGAGGACAGCCCAATCCTGCCCACTCGCCCTGCTACCGCTCGCTGCACTAACCACAATGGCATAGTAGACGGCACTGCTAACTCTAAGCACCACTCGCGTGCCCTGGTACTGAGTCCATCTCTGTGGTATGGTCATCTCCCGTTCATACCACACCCAGCCGATAAAGCTCCGCAGTCGTTCATCCTGGCTAATGTCATTGAAGCTGGAAGGAACTGGCATGTCCAGGGTGGGGCCAGACTGGGGAAAGAAGAGATAGGATCAGGTCCGGGTCCCTGAGAAATCTCCCAGGGCCCAGGCAGGTCCCTTTCCCAGGCACCAGGCCCCACAGCAATCCTAGACAAGATGACTTCTCCCAAACTAGGATTTCAAGTCATGCCACCATTGCTACTCTCTGTCAGCAACGGACCAAGGACTTTCAAGAAAGTCATTTAATTCTCACACCACCATGAAGTAGACGCCAGTTAGTCAGTCACTCCATTGAAAGGGTCCCACCAACACCTACAGTGCTGTGCTAGGTGGTGGGGTGCAAAATAGTGAGCAAGGTCAGTGCTATGAGAGGTTCAGTGCTATCCAGAAAATAAAGCCCACCATGGTGAGCAGAGTGGCAGGGCTCTGTGGGTCAGAGAAAGTCTTTTGGAGCCAAGGCCCAACGGATTCTGCCTCGGGACATTCTGGCAGAACTGGTGACACTGAGCCCTGCAGGGAAAGCCTGGGAAACCTCGATTTCCCACTCGAGGCAGGCAGGCATAGCAGACAGCTCTGTGAGCTTACAGCAGCCTGGAGGTGGCCTCTGAGTGAGATCCCCCAAGGAGGCAGGGATTGCCCATGGCCTTTACAGCTGTACCTGCAGCGTCTGGCACAAGCCCTGACACACAGCAGGGACTCAACAAAAATACTGGCTGAACGTATGGAAAATCTGCTGATGAGTGACCAACTGACAGGTTACTTCGTGCTGGAGGGCTGCTAGGGAGGAAGTGCTTTCTCAAGGCAGAGACACCAGGGTGAGCCTGGAAAGAAGCAAGGCCTGGACCGCGATCCCGCCTGCAGCAAGAAAGGTCGGCAGACCCCGGGGGGTGGGGCCACTAAGTTAGTCACTGGTCGACTGGCTGCCCGGGGAGGAAGGCGGGCGGGGCAGGGGCCGCGGAAACCGAGAGCGAGAGCGGAGCCACGTGCAGGCACCAACCCGCCCTCTTCCTCTCCTGCTAACTGCTTGGCTGCAAAGACAGGAAAGATGATCTAGAAGAGGGAGCGCCCGGAGATCACACCGGTCTGCTACCCGCAGAGCTGGACGCCGGGCCTGGGGTGAGTCCTCCGCCGCGTGCCACAAGCCTGGTCCTCTAGCTGAAAACTGGGACCTGAAATTCGGGGCCCACGTGGCCCCCAGAGGTCCGAGGTCTCCCCTTCTCCCACCGCCCGACCCTCAGTTCCCAGCCTCGACAATGCCCGATTCCGGGTCCTCAGGGGGCCGCAGGCGTCGGCCAGTCCCGCGTCCCAAACTCCGCGCGTTTCCTCGTCCTCGGTCCCTGCGCGCCCCGCCACCCCGCTGCCTCCACACCGCTCATCTTTAACCTCCTCGGGCCCAGCTCCCAGGACGCAGGGAAGACCCCCACCCCCACCCCGCACGCTGCGCCCGTCGCCCGGCGCCCGGAGCCTGCACCTCCCGCAGCGGCGTCCGGTACCACTGCTGCTCAAAACCCTGGCGCCGGTTGTCGGAGAAGTCGGCGCGGAAGCTCCACAGGCCGTCCAGCTCCTTGCGCTCCCGCGACGGGCTCTCCTGGGGATACAGCATCCCGCCCTGCAGCGCCAGCCCGCAGCCCCAGAGCAGCGGGCCGAGCACAGTCCAGGCCGCCGGCGCCCCGAGCATGGTGCCCGCAACGCCCGCCGCCGGCCGCTGGTGAAGGGGCCGCGGCCCGCGCTGCAGGGATAAAGCCGAGGCTGCGCGGTGGGGCGGGCGGGAAGTCACGTGCCCCGGACGCCTCGGGACCCGGAGGGTGGAGGCTGAGCGGCCCGGGGGTTCCCGCCGCGCGTGGACTGGCGACCTCGACCCAGGCCGGAGCGCGCGGGGGCGGAGCCCCGGGTGCCCGAGGACGGGCCTTCGGGGTGGGGCAGCCCGAACCTCCAACCCCAGCCGCGAAGGGCGGAGCTCCCGGGCGTGCGCGGTCTCTGCCGGCCCTCCCCAGACTGGTTTGCTGTCCTAGGAAGACTGACTGGTTCTCCTGCACACCTGGTTCTTGCAGAAGGCGACCCGAGGCGCCAGCGCTTGCTTATGTCTGCGGGACACCCGGTGCGCCCGCGGGGAATTCTCTGCTGTGCCTAGTGGCGTCTGTCCCGCAGGGGCGCGGGGCCAGGGTTTGTGCCACATCCTCGACCCCTGCCTGAAGTCGCCTGGATTCAGAACTCTGGATCCATAGCTCCCTGTTGTCCTCCAGGGCACATAAAAGTTCTGAGAGAGGGAGAATTCAGAACGGGATGCAGCCCACCTGCCATCACCGCAGTTGTGCAGGCTTGGAAATCTGCAGGGGCGCAAACGACAGAGAAATGACAAGATAAATCAAATTCGGTTCTAAATTTAAACAAAGGTGCAGCCAATTCCTTCTTTTTGACCCCGTGGGGGAAGTCTAGCATCTAAGGGAAACAATTTGACTGACTGTGCAGCAAAGGACGGAACAAACGTTAGGTCTTATTCCAGTGCCAAATATTCTAACCGTTGTCACTCCCACTTATTCTCAAGAAGAATAAAGTAAAGCTCTAAAGGAAGAATATAGTAAGTGGATGGATGGATGGTATGTAAGTAACGAAGGAAGGATTTAGAGCCCTAAGAATAAACAGTGGAAGTTAGCAACAGGGCTCCTCCAAGCCACCCATATGGGGAGGGAAGCTCCGTGGAATGTAGCCACGCCTCCATTTGGTGGCCTGGGCCTAAGCAGGGTTTTTTGAAAAGCATGTAAATGTGTGTGCTCAAATCAACCCAGGAGCTGTTCACCCTCCACCCCTTTTAAATCCAGTCCAGAGAAGACCGACTTACCCAGGGGAGGGCTCACAACTTGATTTTACACAAATGCCACCCTGTAAGGGACACAAATATCTGCTAGTTTACATGGAGACCTTTACAAGACAGGTGGAAGCCTTCCCTTGTAAAACGGAAAGGGCAATCAAGGTCACTAAAGTACTATTAAGGGAAATTATTCCTAGATCCAAATCTTCCATGCTCTCTTCAAAGTGATAAGGAACCATCTTTTACAGCACAAGTCACTCAGCAAATAGCCAAAACCCTTAGCATCAAATATGTTCTACATTTGGCCTGGCACCCTCAAGCCTCTGGGAAGGTAGAAAAGGCTGACCATAATCTAAAAAAGGCATCTCACTACACTTAGTCAAGAGACCCCCAAAAATTGGATAACTCTCTTACCTACAGAATTACTAAGATTAAGGAACATCCCTAAAGAAAGGCTTGGACTCAGCTCATTCGAACTAGTCCATGGCAGGCCCTTTCTCCCTATAAACTTATCTCTAGACCTTGACTATAATAACTTGCTGAAGTTTTCAATTGAGCCTGGGTTAGTTATCATATAATCCCTATAGGATTATGCCAACAAACTAGTGCCCCAGCCGGACCCAGACAGTACTGCACAGCTCTTAAAGTTGATGCCTGGAGAATGGGCATATTTAAAAGACTGGAAAAAAATTACCTCTGGAGAACTAAACTTTACATCAAAGGGTCCATATAGAGTAATATTAACTACTCCCAAGGTGGCAAAGTTCGAAGGCCAGCCCTCCTGGACCCTTTTATCCAGACTAAAAATTGTGCCCCCTTCAACACAGGAAACCAACGAACACAAAGAGAACTCTACATTTTCCTGTGAAATAATAGAAGATCTCAAGTTTCTTTTCAAGTGACATAAGAGATGAAACTCCTCTACTGTTTTCTCCTTCTTCCCCATCTCACCAGGATAATACATGGTGACATTTTCCCACAGTGGGCTCCACTTAACAAATCAATCCTCTTGTTGGGTTTGTGGTCTCTTACCCACTACCAGTACCTCTGGACAACCATGGCGAGTATGCCCGTTACAAGAAAAGATTGGCTAGCATTGCAAAATTTCATTAATGAAAACAGAGTCACACGTCCAGTATCAATGGCTATTAATTATAAGTCAATGACCGGAAATTCAAAGTCAACTTACTAACCTCAGCCATGGCTGAAAGTTTTCCGTCAGTCAAACTATTTTTAAGTCAATCGCAGTATGCAAAGTCCCTAAAAGACTTCAAACAAGAGTCCCTTCACTTAAAAAAAAAAAAATCCTTCATATTGCTATATGCAGGAAGGTATTTGGTATCCCAAATACCAAATTTGGGATGACTATATCTGATTAACTTCTACAATTGGCACTCTTGGCTCAAAAGCTCTGCTTTGCTGGGAACAAAACACTCATATTTATGCAATCTGGACAAACTATACTAAAGAACTGGGTTGGTAACTGTATGGCTATCCTCAGCCTAGAACCCACCAACTGGTTTGCTACAGATTTCACTTCTTGGCCAGGAATTAGATGGGCAGGCCCTGATGGAACTATGTGGCTCTGTGGACAGGACCTATGGTCATGGCTTCCTCCTGCATGCATTGGAAGGTGTACATTGGATTATGCATGGATGCAAGGATGAAGTGTTAAGTTAGTTACTGAACCTGCCAATCATCCTCACCTGCAACATAGGTGGCCAGGTCTATATTCAACTTGGCTTAGAAGATGTAATGGCACACATGGAAGTTCTAAACAACTACACCATTTCTGCCTTAAATGATTCTCCAAACAGCAGTACTGTACTAAATACTGAAGTCTCTCACATAAAGGCAGCTTACAGAACTGCATGGCACTTGACATTCTCACCGCAGCCCAGGGAGGCACCTGTGCTGTCATTGGAGCTGAACATTGTGTTTCCAGACCTGACTATAACCAAAATATCTCCAAACTGATAAGCGATTTGAAAGGGCAAATAAAGGAAAACAAAAATCCAGTTCTCTCACTAAGCGACTGGCTAAGTTCATGGTCTGGTCATCTTGGGTCTGACCTCAAGACTCTCTTTATCACTTTCATTGTCATACTTATCAGGAGCACTCTGATTTGTCATCTCTCTCATGCTTGTGTCTCCTCTGCTAAAGGAACCGGTCTAATGGCCTTGCTACTGGAAATGGAGTCCCCAGAAGAGTAAAAATTATTTTAGGAACTGAAAAAATCTAAAAGCTTTAGCCCGAATTCTTAAAATATAAAAACAAGAGAAAATAGGAAGCAAAAGTACGCAATCAGTGCAGCCAGCTGGCCTAGTGATTTAGTCCACCATGGCACAGTCCACCTTGATCCCAAGGTTCCTGGTTCACCATTCTGGGCTGGGGAAACCACAAATGATGAACAACTAAATAAAATGCTTCTTCCTCCTCTCTTTTCCTACCTGCCTGTTGGCCTTCGTTACTGCCTGCACCTTTCCTTTAAAAAAAAGTATGTGATCTGAAAACCGTTAAATTTATGTCCTCACAGAAATAGATGTGAAATGTTATAAGTGATTTCCATTTTGTTTTGCATATGTTACTGACATTGTGAATCTATAATGATCATGTGTTATTTTTTATAACCAGAATCCAACCAATACATATTTTTTTTAAAAAATGGAAATAGGCAAAAATAAAGGTTTCTTTGCTCCTATAATCACTTGATTTTTCATTTCATAATCTGTCTTTATGTATTTAGTGTACCAATTGATTTTCTCCTGTCTAATGAGGAGGAAGTGGATAGAGAATGAATAAAACTTAGCTTCTGAACCTGTGAACCAAAGAATCAGACGCTGGTGGATAAAACCCATTAAGCAGTTCCCTTCCCCTGCTAATTTTGCAGCCTTGTACAAATACATGAGTCCAGAGATGAACATTTGGGAGTTATCAGCATTGAGCTTGGAAGTCACCAAAGAAACGAAAGCAAGGCAGAGAACAGATTCAGAGGTGAGCCCTGAGACTCCTCTGCCCTGAGTCCAGGAGATGAAAAGCTCCCAATCTCCTTGAGAAATCCATACTCCTTAGTGTATGTGGCTTGTCATAGTCTTGATGAGGGAGCGTTCAGAATGGGTTGTGAAGTTCTAGAATCTCCTAAACATTTCTGCCAACTTCAAATCAGCACAAGAGCAGATAGGACTGAACAGATTCCGCCTCTATTGAAAGAACAAAAGACCATAAAATTCCTTCAAAAACACATGGGTGCCAGGGACCATTTAGTCACTCATTAAAAAGTCTCACAGAATGTCTGTCCTTCTATCTCACCTGAAACCATGTACAGAGATTACTTGTGTAGTCTTTGATAATGAAAGCATTCCTTCCTTACTGCATCAAGTGTCAAGAGTCTGCCCCTGAAGCCCCCTTCTCAGGCCAGACTAGGGGTATAACCCTGGCTATCCCTCGGCAAATGGAGCAGCCGCCTCTCTCTGCCCATGGAAGTTCTATCCTCCCCACGCTGTGCTGTCTGTTCTTCCTTTTTTTCAGCCTTCCTCTAAAAATCTTTAGAACTGTACTTTTGTAACAGCTCAAAAGTTTCTTTCTTGGTCTATCACTGCTGAACCCTAGCAGCCCCGCGCCAGTCTGGTCTGATTCCCTGGCTGTCGTGTTTGTCCTCTCTCCACTGCCTGGAAACTCTTCCTCCTTGAGACATTTGCTCTTGCGCATCCTCATTCTTTAATATTTAATCCGGGGATTAAAAAAATTGAATTCAAAGTCAACGTGCCTGGTGGAGGAACAGATGGATCAATCACCTCCAAAAGAGCGAATCACTTGCCCCTGGGTTTGAGCCCCCAGTCCAGGGGTGATGACCAGTGTGAACAACTGAATATAATAAAATTGCTTCCTCCTCTCTCTTCCTGTCTGTCTGCCTACTTGCTGTCATTCCCACCTGCACCTTTCCTTTAAAAAAAAAAAATGGAGGTAGTTTAGTTTACAATACTCTGTTTCAGGAGACAAATGTATGCATGACAAATGTATGTATATACCATACTACACCCACCATCAAAGGTCTACTTACCATCCACCACCATTCAGTAATTAGCCCCCTTTATCCAGTCCTCTTACCCCCCATCTCCTTCCCTTTTGGCAACCATTATTTTGTGGTCAGAGTCTAAGAGTTTGTTTAGGGGTGTTCTGTTTGCTTTTTTTCCTTGTATTCCACATATGAGTAAAATCATATGGTATTTGTCTATTTCTGACTTATTTTGCTTAGCATAATGTCCTTTAAGTTCATCCTGAAGGATTCCAGGGGACCAGGCAGAGGCTAGGGCAGATGTGCCTGAGATCCTGAGACTCCAGAGCAGCGGGGACTCGGGGAGGATAAACCAGAGGACTGACATGAGTCAAATGTTTCTCTTCAGTTGTTCACTGAAAGACAAATGTGAATTCCCTGCAGAGGAGGATTAACCCTTGTTCACTGAAATGCACACCTCCGTGATAAGAGCAGGTTAATAAAGGAGATTTACTTTCAGTGCGATGTGAGGTCTAGCCTAGGGTAGCACTGACAGAAGGGGTTTGAGTCAGCTATACCCACTGGCCCCCTGAGGTTGAAAGTTTTTAAACCCTTGTGAAAACTGGGCTGTACTTAACAAATAATTCCTTAATCTATAAGAAATTTATTAAAAAAAAACATTTTTGTCAGTGCTTGGCTTTGCCACTTTATTTTACTGAAAGAACTTTGCATCATAATATTATATAGATTGAAATCAATATCTCTGTATAACACATTAAGTTTACCACCCATAGTCTAACTCTAGGAGCATCTGGTGAAGGCCACCGTGAGAAAGCGCTGGGGCAGTGTTCCTGTAACCGTTCACTCCCCAAAATAAGATAGATATAATTATGTATCTATCTAATAAAATGTATGTATGTATGTATCTAACAAAAGTCTGCATAAGCAAATCTATGTTTGTATAAGCTGCTTGAAGCAATTCTGTATGTGTATGAACTCAATAAATAGGTGGAAGGCAGAATGTTTTGGGCTCTCATCCATGAGACTGTTGACCCCTTAACTCTACCTTCTCTCTCTCGCTCTTTCTGAGTTTCTCAATTTCCAGCAGTGCCCTGCTCCTCTCACCTGTTCCCAGGAGCGAATCCTAGCACATCTGTTCCTTTGTTTTGTCTATTCACATTCCACCTATGATTGAAGTCATCTAGTATCTCTTTCTTCTTTTGACTTGTTTCACTGAGCATCATCCCCTCTAGATCCATCCACGTGGATTCAAATGACAGGGTTTCATCTCTCCTCAGGGCTGTGTGGTATTCCATTGTATGCATGTGCCACATCTTCTTTATCCATTCATCTGATGATGGACTCTTAGGTAGTTTCCAGTTCTTAGCTATTGTGAACAGGGCTGCAATAAACACGGGGGCGGGGTGGCATACATCTTTGAGGATGGGTGCTTTTGTATCTTTTGGGTAAATACCCAGAAGCAAAGCACTTTATTTCTAAAAAAAACAGGCATATGGTTTTCTAGTATTCTTAGTTAATATCCTTTGAGAGGTAGGGGGTGAATTTGCAGGCATTCAGGGGGTTATAATCTTTGTGATCAGGTCTAATCTATGTGTGAAAAATGCAAAAACTAGCTCAACTTGCCCTAGTGGAGTAGTGGTTTGGTCATCTGCCTTCATCCAGCGTAATCCACATGCAACCCAAGGTCCTGGGGTTGCTCTATTTCAGCTGACTATGGCCTCTGAAGCTTTCTCTGTGCTCAGGGTTGCTTATCTCTGCTTATTTTCTTCCACACCCTGAAGGCGAAAACTTTAGGGCCCCTCACTTGAGCCCTTAGAAAGGTGCTAGCAATTATTCACAGGGGGTAACAGCTGACTGTGCTGAGACTCTTGTCTCACCCCTCAGCTGCCTCTGATTTCAGCTGAATTCCTTGACAGCTCAGTTCTCAATGACCTGAGGGATCAGGCCTATCCCCCAGCCCCCACTGACAATGACCCTGAAGTGTCTCATCTGCTCAATGGGAGTTGAGAAGTGGAGGGTGAAATTGTAATCAGGCAATGGACCAGTGAACACAGCCTCCCAGCAAAACTGAGTAATATATGACATTGAGTTAACATATAATCTAGTTATAGGTAAACTAAACTGGGAAAGACACAGAAATGCATTGAACACATTTTCTTCCATTGAGTCATGAAGACTTGTGTAAGCTAGCAGGCCCGTGTGCAAACACCAAGGGCTGAAAACACCTCCCCTTCCCTCATGTTGCATTTTGCACTTGCCTGCACTTTGTCTATATAATCTCTGTGGCCCCTTCAGTAGCAGTCATGGATCTGAGACAGGGCAGTTCTCCCACGTCCTCGATTGGCACTTCTCGATAATAAACATATTTCCTTTCATTGATATCCAGCCTCTTGAGTTTTGACTTTTTCGAGGCAGCAGGCAGCGGATCTGGGCTGGTAACAAAATGGATATTATGACATGGAGACACCCTTATCCAAAGGGAGAAAGAAAACACCGGACGAGTGTTACAGTCTTCCTCCTTTAGGAAGGCATCTCTGGAGACATTATGCATGGTCAAAGTGAAAGGCGACCCAGACCCACGGCCCGTCACAGCCAGTATTCAAGGATGGGTTGTTGGTCAAAGGAAATCAGCCAAGGAAGTGGGAAACCTGCTTGGTCTCAGACCTACTTCCCTGAGTGAATGGGCCACTATCCTTCAGGTTATAGAAATTATATAGACGTGCTGGCGGCAACAGAAGCAATGAGTTCAGGTTTTCACAGCTGCCTGTAACCCCGACAGAGTGGCAACAGCTGGGATCCGCTCCCCCATCAGGCAATTCAAAGAGTCCTTTTTGCCTCCAAGAGGAAATCCTGAAGAAATCTAGTTCAATCCATTGTGTGTCTCTCCCTGATTCAGTTAATCTGCAATTATAGACTAATTAAATGTCATATCTGTCCCTCCAGTTCTGCTGGAGGGTTATGTTTGGGTCTCAATTTAACTGCCTTGTCACAAAAGTGTGACTTAATAATGTACTTTGATGTTGACATTTCCCCTCTTCCATTATTCCTTATTGGGATTACTTCCCAAATAAATGTCTGCATCTAATAGGTCTTTATTTTAGGCTCTGATTTGGAGAGAACCCAATTGGAAATCGCTCTAGAAAGTCAACCCTCAGAGTGGAATTCCGAAACTAGATAACCTTTCTGGCTATTCAACAAGGACCCCATTGTCAGTCTAGCACAGAGAGGCCTTGAGTGTGACAGCATTATCTATCATCACCAAGTCTCTCACCTGTTGTGAATTGAAGGGGGAAACACTATGTCATGCAACATAATGAGAATGAATTGAGTCAGGGTAATTATAAGGTTTGTGGCGTTAGCTGTTTTTGCTAAGTGCCCAGGGAAACTTGAAGGAAAAGAATGACAGGCTCTATCAGCCAACTAGCAACAAAAAGCACAGTGGGACTGTTGGAAAGCCTCCGTGGCACTGTGAACATGAGGGTCTTCAGGTCTTACTTCAGGGTTCTTGTGAGTCTGGGAACAAAGAAAGTAAGCTGAAGTAAGTGAGATTTATTGAAGATGAATACCCTTTAAGAGATAGGATAAGGGTGGGCCATATTCCAAGAGGCAAACAAGACAGAGGAGCTTTGGGCTGAGGTTTTTAAGGAGTCTGGTAGCCCTTATCTCCACTGGGGGGCATGATGAGGTGGGACAAGGGTTTTGATGGATCCATTAGTGGTTCCCCTTTTTAACTGATTGGAGAACCTCAGATTGATGCCATTTCATGGTCTGCTGCCTTTTGGTTGGAGGACTACCTCTGTTCCCTTTCCCTCTGCTTCCCCTTTCATGGCCGACTCACTATTTAGCACCATTTAGAGATCTTTATGTCCTACAGTTATAAGGTGGGCTGTTGAAATTGGGCCCAGGATTTAACCATAAAGTGCCAAAGTTGCTAGATTCAGGTCCCCGATAAAAAGGGATGAGACCCTGGGATTTGGGATGTGGGCATTTGGTTGGTTATACCTAAAAATCCTGCGCCCCCACTTTATCTGACAATGATGAGATGTAGGGTGTATCTGGAGTTGGAAAGAATTCGTGGAGAGCTGTTTGGCTAGGATAACATGATAAGTTTATTAGAATTAGTAGCAGCAGTTTAAACTCCCCATGGGCTGGCAAAGTTACATTAAGAAAAGAGTGTGTGTGTGTGTGTGTGTGTGTGTGTGTGTGTATGTGCCATGTGTATCACTCCATGTGTGTACAGACAATATGGTGTCTTCCATATATCTGGGAGATGGAACTCCCTTTGTGGGCATAACCAGGGGCTGGCCCTCTCCTGAGAGTTGCACACTGCTAAGGTCACTGGAGTTCTCTCAAGAGCTGGGTAGGACTAGGGGAGGTAGGGAGTAAGGAGGGAATGTGTCTTCAGACTGGAGTTGCTAAGGAAAGGTCTTTGTTTTAGTAGCCATAGCTTTCACCAGCCAGTCAGTTCTCCCCCTCATACAGCTGCATACTTGCTCTGTAGACCCCAAGGTACACTGTCTTTGCATCACTCTGACCAGTTAAAGAAGCTCTGCCCCTTTGACATAAACCGCAAGCGAAGCTCCCACCTAAGGACAGTATCTCACAAGATGTCCTCCAAATCCAAACTTTCCACCCGTCCTGTCCTCCAGACCAATAGCTGGAGTTAGGTCTGAGCCCAGCATGTACAGGGAAATGCAAGCCCGGCTCCAAGGAAATAGCTTACTTGAAAGAATCTCAGAACTTGGCTAATCTTTACTGACAGAAAGTGGGGTGTGTGAAGGAGTGGACTTCAGTTTGCCAGACCAGAATGTGAAACATGAAGATGGGTAGGAAGGGTTTGTGGACACAGGGCAGAGGTCTATGTCAGGATCTAAAGTCCTGGAAAGAATATCTGGAATCAAACCTTGAAGACATGGTGGCTAACTGTAAATGAGGTGGGCGGTGGTGGAACTGCCTTGATTGGATATTGAGGAAGACCAAAGAGGAAGACCAAAAAGGCAGCCCCCCCCCGCCCCCATACCACCTGTCAAGGCGTAAAAAGAAGCAATAGTTTACCTCTCTAGAACTGCAGAGTGGAGCTGCCAGGATTTGCCCCCCCGGGAACAGGGTTGGCAAAAGAGGGGGTGCCGCAGGAGATTGAGAAACTCAAGAGAGAGTGAGATGATAGAAAGCTGGGATCAGGAGGCCAACAGTCTTTCTCGGACTGAGACCCCTGACCATCCTGCCATCCACCTATTTATTCAGTTCATACACAGCATTGCTTCGAGCAGCTTATGCAAGCAAGTTTATAGTGACATAGGATTACTTACATAGCCTTTTGCTAACTACATAGCTGTATCTATCTTATTTTGGCAGGGGAACAGTCACAGACACACTCCTCAGTGCTTTCACACAGTGACCCAGGCATGATGCTCTGGGCCTGGTGTCCTTGGTGTTTTGCCAACTTCCAATTCGTCTTTGCTCTACTCTTGCCCCCAACATGGAACCACCATCAAAGATTATGTATGCTGGAGTGATGGTCCTCATTGTATCCCCATTCCTTTCACCTCTACATGCCCTCCAAACTCTGACGAGATCATAGGGAATAAAGGTGCATCACCATTGACTTCACCAACTGGTAGCCAAAGCTCAAAGGCATCTTTACTAGATTAGACCAACATGACCCCTGGCACATATGTGGCTACTAACGTGGCATACGTGCTCTTTCCAATCCCCATCAACAAATGGTATCAAAAGTCACTTACAATTACATGAGAAAGAGATCAGTACACATTCACTGTCTAACCCTAATGCTATGCTAACTCCTATCCTCTATCTACAGCAATGTGGATGTTCCGCAGAGCATAATACTGACACACTCCATTCATATTAGACTGGGCAAGAAGGAGTAACAGGTGCTATAGATGTTTTATATATGCCAGAGTGTGATAAAGAAATCCATAAAAATTGAGGGACCTCACATATCAATGAAGTTTCCAGAGGTTTAATGGTCTGAGTCACATCATATATTCCTTCTAAGACAGAGGACAAGTTATTGCACCTTGTTCTTTCTACCATCAAAGAAAAAGACGCAACACTTTGAAGGCCTTTTAAGATTCTAGAATCAGTGTATTTCACATCTGGGAAAGCTGCTCCTTCCACCCAGGAGGGACTGATAGTAGGAACCATTATTAATACCTACTCCAGATACGGGTGTGCTTTTCTGCCCTCTGCATCTTACCAGCATCACTAAATGAGGGTTTACTGAGTCTCATTTACCAAAATAAGAGCTGGCATTGTATCATCTCAGATTAAAGGACCCATCTTATGGTGAAAGAGGTTTGACAATAGACAGACAATCAGAATCCATTGCTACTACAATGGATAGCATCACCCAAAAGTGCAAAGATGGCGTGGTCATGAAGTCCCAGCAAAGACACCAGCTTGAGGCAACACGGAGATTTAGGGTACTGCCCTCCAGGAGGTGGTATATGCTGATAGCTGGTATATGTTGGATTACACTGTCCAGTAATCAAAGTGGTGGTCCCTTTCATCATCTCTTTCAGTGACCCTTTTTCAGAGTTTGCATTTCTGCTCTTCATAACATTCGAGTTTGAAGGGTTTAGAGGTCGTGGTTCCTAGGAGATGGGGATTGCTTTCACCAGACGCGTGCTTACTTGACAGGCCCAGTGAACTCCAATTTGGGCTCCTCTGTCAAGGAGGAATCACCAGGAGAAGTAAGAGTTTCCAGAACAGGGACAGTGGCAAGCAGGTCCGGGACCTCAGAATGTAGGGCGGCCGTTTTTGGGTGCTGTTGTGCTCAGTATGAATAGCGAGCAGGCAGCTGCAGCAATCATGGCTGCCAAAGGCGAGACGATCAAGGGCTCAGAGGAAGCAAGCGACCTAGATGAGCGGAAGTGCTGGCCAAGGGTGAGGGGAGTCCAGAATGGGTGGTGGAGGAAGGTGATGCTGACAGAAGCAGGTATGGGCCTCAGAGAGAGTCATAAGAACAAGAATCCTGTTTTACCCAGTCATACTCTTTTTTTTTTTTTTTTAACAGATTGTTGCCATAATTTGAAGATTTAATTCCAAGACTTTATGTGAGTCACAAGCAGGTATGTGAGTCAAATGTACGGGTAAAAGCTGTCTCTTGGAGCCCCATGTTCCATCTTTTGCTCTTTGATTTCAGTCTCAGCTATTAAGGACAGCTCCAAGATAATTCAGAGCGTGTTCCAGAAATGTGCACACATATTTCCCCTTCTGCTCAAAGACCTTCTCCCCATTGTTGGAGCCCCCTTAGCCTCATGCAAACATAGACTGGAAGTAAGGGACATTGCAATAGCCCAGAGACAGCTGCCACCAGTACAGGATGAGAGTTAGTAGATAAATGCTCCCCCTCTTTTCCTTTAGGCTGAAAATTCCAGAATTCATTCTCTCTGTTTCTCCGAGTCCCCATGGAATCAAGCCCCCACTTGTAGAAAGTATGGATTGTAGAAATAGGGATTTCAATAACCCGCCCCTGTCTTGGCTTGTGCCTTTCCCTGTCTTACTCTCTCTGCTTCCTAGGATCACCTCCCAAATAAAGTTACAGCATCTGAGTTTCTGTGGCAAGCTCTGTTTGTGGGCAAGCCCACATTAAAGTACTCAGGTCTGACCTTGGAGGAATCACCATGCATGCTGCTCCAGATAACACATCTGATGCCAAGAAATGTAAAAATCCAAGTTCTGTAGACTGGATGAAACAAACCAGCAAGATGAGTTTAATGTCAGGCTTTTGATTTGCAAGCTGGAAAACCCAAAGCTATGGGAGCAATGCATTTTGAGTTGCCCATGGAATAAGGGGGTTTTCTAGGATAAAGGAAGAAGTTATTTGGCTTTTTTAGCTACTTGGTTGCCTACCACTCTTCTTTTTTACTTTGGATCAGATTAGCTGAGTCAAGAGAGCAAGGAAGTCTGCAGATAAGGTTTACAGATACTTGGGGATTGGCTATTATCTTCTGTTGATTTTTGAGAAGAGCTATAAATTCCTATAAGGTGAAGTGAACTTTCTTTTGTGTGCCTGTCGCCCAGTGAAGCAGGACAAGATGACCCCAGAACTCACACCACATTTCTTACAATGCCCTGCCAGGGTCTGCCACCAATGATAACACCTCCCAAGATATCATGCCTTGAGTACAGGACAGGTATTTCTCTGAATAGACCACCCAAGGGGTCATATGTTTTCTGTGTTTCATGCAGTTCTGTGCATGATTTTTCCAGGACTGTTGAGCATTTTTATCTCTGCTAGAAACCTTGAAATTAATGATTAATCAGACCTGCCATAATTTTGTTTTCTGTAACCAATGCACTCTTCACCGCCATGTCCTTATTACCTTTACTGAAGGGCCACCCATCAGTTCTAAGTAATACATTCACACCTCATGCTGCTGGACCTCCAAGAGACTTCTTTGGGATGAGAAAGCATCAAGTTCAGGCCTTGAGTGACTTGGGCCTGTGGCAGTAGGGCTTCTAAATTGACAGTCTCCATTTTGTCCTTGATGTGAGTGACTCCGATTTCTTTAGTGATGCTGGGGGAGGGAGCTAAGACACGCTGATGAGACACTGGGTCTGTCCAGAAAGAATGTGTGGAGGGATTCATTTGGCCAGGAACACATAGCAAGTTTATTGAAAGCAGAAATAAATAGTTGAGGTGAGCTGAGGGGCTGGAAAGTGTACGTTAAGAGAATGCACGTGTGTGTGTATTACCTAAGGTGTTGCCTGCTTCTCAGTCAAAATGGGTTCTGTATGCATATGAGGGTGAGGGGCTTTTGGTGTGTCCAGGTTACCTGGAGTAAAAGGGCAAGAGTATCCAGGTGTGTGTCCTAGACTCAGATTGCTAAGATGAGATCCCACTGAGGTCATTTTCAGGTTTGGCCAGTTTGCTTTCTACTCATACATTTGCATACTGCCCTATAGATTTTAAGCTATGCTGTCCCCACATCATTTAGTTATTTATAGCCACAGGTATCAATATAGATATATCGGGCCAAGACATTTATTTAGTTATATAGCATCTATCACTGTGGATAGCTGTGGAAAGAAGATGCATCGCCTTCCCCAAATCCCTTTTCTCTTAAAATATTCTCAGAATTCAAAGCCAGCTTTCTACCAGCACCTAGAGAAAAGAGCAAGTCTGAGGACCTCAAAGCCCCCAAATGGAAAAGAATCAAACAGAACAGAACTTTAAACAAGAACTATAGGGACAGGTAATGTTCCTCTCTAAGATACCATAGAGGAATTATCACCATCTCCCGTCAGCTTCTTGTAGTTCCCTGATTTATCCCTGACACACATCACTATCAGAAATGACCTTGTTCATTTCTTTTCCTGAGTGTCTGTGGTATACTGAATAGCCATCAAATGGCATCACTGTCCCTCGCTGGGAGAGAATTCTCCTTTCCCACCCCCAGGGAGCAGACATGGCCATGTGACCTGCGTTGGCCCAATGTATCCATGTTGATACCTGTACAATCATTTTAATTGGTGGAGAGTATGTCACCATTGATTTTACCCTTTTCAGTTGAGCCTCTAGGCTGCTTGAATTTTCTTTTTTTTTTTAAAGGGAAGGTAAAGGTAGGAATGAAAGCAAGTAGACAGGCAGACAAGAGGAGAGGGGAGGAAGAAGCACTTGATTTATTTTTGTTGAGTTGTACATCTTGATTCTTCTCCCTGGCCCAAGATGAGAACCCAGGTCCTTGGGATGTCTGTGCCTTGTGCTTTCACTGGAGGAAGTTGATCAAACCACTATTCCACCAGGATGCACCTGCTGTTTGCATTTTCTATTTTTACAATCAATGCTATGAGGTACGTTCCTCAGTTGGCTTCTGACCTTGTGCTTACGTGTGAGACATACCCCAGATGTCATTGGAACAGGGCTGCTGCGTCTGCGGGTCTATTCATCTTTTTTCCTCTTTCCTGGGTGTCGCCGAGTGCTCTCCAAGGGGTTTAGGCACTTCCTCTTCCAGCTGCCCGTCAGAGGCACAGACACACATGACCTGGTCACCAGCGCCTCCCTTGAGTCATCTCAGTGCCCACATGCCTCTCTCGTCACCACTTCTGCTTGTGTCTGGTTCACAGAGAGGTTTCACTAGAACTTTCTGGGTCTTTTCTCTTCCCCCTTATCTCTCTCCCCCACCGCCATTATTATATGTTTGGAGCATAGACTCAGCATGTTATGTGACTGTAAGTCTATCCTAAACGGCTTTTCTGTCCTTCTTCCCCACCCCTCATGCCTGTCTACTCATACACTTGTTTTTTGGGTCCAGAGATACCTCCCGAGGCTTGTCTTGAACTGCAGCATTCTTTCTCCTGTTCTCCAGATCATCTTTCCAAGTTTGGTTCAGGTGCCAGCTCTTGGCTTTCCTCAGTCAGAAGGCACTTCTCCCTCTTTCTTCCTCCTGTCACTTCAGTGTCAGGGCATTGTAATCCGTGGCCTGAACTGAAGTCCTGGCTGTCTGCCCTTAACCAACCTGTGACTTTCTGGCAACCGGTCTCCCTCATTGCTCCATAGCCACGATGACTTGGATCCTGCCCTCCAAATCAGACTATAAAAAAAGCAACACTTGGGTAAAAGTGACCTGGGGCATGTGGGGGTGATCACTGGACTCCTACTGCTTGATGACTATCATTTCTCAAAGACTGCAAATGGTGTTATTCTTTCTGTGTGAGAGATGAGGAAACTGAGGTTCAGAGTGATGAAATTTACCTGCTCAAGGCAACACAGTCCAAACCACATTCTCCATTGCTGATGGCACTTTCAACTTTCTCCTGTAAATTCAACCCGTCCTGCAAATTACCCTGTAGCTAAAAAACTTGTCCGAGGACAGAAACTGTCAGCATATACTTCCCCCTGGTGGTAGGATGCAACCACACAAAAAAACCATCCCTTCAAAAAAATGAGAGTCCAACATATAGGTCATGGGGCCCTCAGCTGATCTGAGCACATGTTTGAGACTTCCCATTATTTTTTAGATTCATTATATTGCATTTTAAAAACATCACAACTAGATCTGGGGAATCATTAGATATCCTCTTTTTCCATAATTGGACAACTAGATCTGACTCAACAGCTCCCTGATTGGTTTCTTTTTTTCAGAGATATGGATAATATGCAAACATCTTTTGATATCCTTGAGTTTAATTCTTGTGGTTTGTGGAATGAAAGCAGCTGAATTTGATACAAGGTAAATACCAGTCGCTTTCTAGGCATGAGATGTTGAACAGGTAATGTCTAGGCTCATGTTAAACTAGGCAGATAGATTTTTTTGCCCAAGAAATTTCAAATTTCAGCAAGAATCAAGTGTCCTAAATAAAAAAAAGTTGATGGTGATGCCCTGGTGGAGCAGTTAGGTCAATTGCCTCCAAAGGAGTAAGCTACATACCCATGGGTTCGAGTCCCAGGCCTGGGGGAAAGTGACCAGTGTTAACAACTAAATGGAAATAAAGATGTTTCTTCCTCCTTTCTATTCCTGTCTGTCTTTCTGCTTGCCTTCATTACTGCCTGCATCTTTTCTTTAAAAAAAAAAGTTGATGGGGAAGTGAGAACATACAGAACTCAACGTGTAATGGAAGCCCAGTGGGCTGATCTGGTTATGTACTGGATTTGACTACAGACTGCATGAACTGGCCAGTTCCTTTCAATTTCTGTGGTTTGTCAACAGAAAGTCTCTTCCTTTTCTTTCTGAGAGGTTGAGCTCTACAAGTGATGAAGTCTCTCTGCACATTTCCTCTGGAGTCTTTCTCAACAACGGTGTCCCGTCAGTGATGTCACCATCCTCTGCAATGCTGAGAATTCAGTTGTCGAGAATGGCCTTCAAAAACCAACTTTTAGCTTCATCAATGTTTTTCTCTTTAATACATTTTTTGGGATGATGAAATTTAAGCCACAACGATGGCTGTGTTTGGAAAAAGTGTCCTCACAGACAGACATGACTAGTTAAGATGAAGTCAGATTAGATTGGGCCCTAAATCCAATGACTGGTGTCCTTCTAAGAAGTGGAGAGTCTTGGTTTTAAACTGAATGTACTATAGACAGATATTGATTTACTATGACGCACACCTTAAACCGGTATCATGTTACAAGGCAATGTTCCTTCAATAACATTAATTTTTTTAAAGAAGAGAAGATACACAGCATCGCACAGGGGAAAGAACTCCATGTGAAGACAGATGCAGAGACTGAACTGATTTAGCTAGAAACCAGGGAACACCAAGGACTGTCAGTCCCCACAGGAAAAAACTTGGAGAATCACATGGACCAGATTTTCCCTCAAAGCTTCCAGATGGCAACAAGCCTGCCACTATCTTAATTTCAGACTTCTGGCCTCTTGGGCCTTGTAGTCATTTGTTGTTGTAGCCCTAGCAAGCCAATAATCCCAGAGAGAAGGCTAGTCACTTTAACAAAAAAGCCCCTGGGTGGGATGGATTATATTTCCAAAGGCGACCATACAAATGTCTCTCATCTTGCAAGTATGTCTACAACATGGCCTTGCCCAACCTCATCAAGAGATAGAGTTTATTTCCCTACCTTCTGGCATTGGGAAGGCTCTGTGCTGTTTTTATATATATATAAAATTTTAAAAATTGTTTTAAAAATTAAAGGTGCTGGCAGAAATGAAGGTGAGTAGGCAGACAGACAGGAAGAGAGAGGAGGAAGAAGAAGCCTTTTATTTATTTATTCATTTTATTTTTAAAGGAAAGTTAGAGGGAGGAATGAAAGTAAGTAGGTGGGCAGAGAGAGAAAGAAAGAGAGGAGGAAGGAGGAGGAGGAGGAAGGAGGAAGAAGCATGAAAGAAGAAAATATATTAATTTTTATTTAGTTTTTCACCCTGGTTGCTTCCCCCCAGGCTGGAGACTCAAAACCGGGGGTATGTGGTTTGCTCCTTCGGAGGTGCGTGACTCAACCACAGCTCCATCAGAGCGTGCCAGCATTTTATTTTTTTATTTTTATTTAGTTGTTTACACTGGCTGTTTCCCCCCAGACCCAGGACTCAAACCCAGGCATATACGGCTTGTTCCTTTGGAGCGCTGTCCCACCAGGGAGTACCTCTGTGCAGCTTTGACCTACAATCATAAGAGAGGGAGCACTGTTCCTGGCTTGGGGTGGCCCTGGCCAGGACTAGAGGCAGTTTCTACTTGCTGCCTGGTAGAGATCCAGCATTTAGGTTAAAAGGGAGTCTACTCCCAGACGGTCATGAATTGTGTCCAAGAAACATGAAGAGGATGAGTGACATGTTGAGAGAAAGAAGGAGGGGCAGCCAAGGTATGAGCCCGTGTGGTGACGACCATCTGGGAAGACTCCCAGTTGTCTTATTTAAAAACAAGATAGATTTCGATAAAAAAAAAAACAAACCATACTAAAATGGCATGCCTGGTGACTCAGGTGCTAAGCCTCTGACTGGGATATAGATCAGCCACATCAGCCAGGTAAAGCCCAAGGATCTGGGGCTGGGGAAAAGCAGCCAAAACAAATACACAGATAAGCAAAAGTGCTCTCTTCTCTTCTTAAAAATACTAAAATATTTCATGCTTAAAGATATTTAACTTTTAACTACCTCAATATTTGACCTACTAAAATATTTAACTTTAAATATGTAGCAAACATATTTTTTCTTAGATTGAGAACATTTTAAAGGTTAGCCTAAGAAATAAGGAAGGGAATTAAGAAAGAGGATGTCACAGGAGCCAGGAGCCAGGTGTTCAGACAAGAAAGGGTTACAGAGCAAGTCCTGGAAACACAGTGGCCATACACCAGGTTTTGGCTGCCTCCTGGAGGTGACCTGAGAAACCTGAATTGAGCTGACCATTTGCAGGTGATTTTGACAGAGGTAAAAAAAACTTTTTTAGAGGAAGGAAGCAGGCAGGAATGAAGGCCAGTAGGCAGGCAGGCAGGCAGGCAAGCAGGCAGAGAGATGAGGAAAAAACATTTTCTATTTATTCAGTTGTTCATTTTTTGATTGTCACCCCCCAACCCCATCTCCTTGTTGCCCCACCTGCAAATCTGGGTCCGTGGGCTTTACGTGGACTAGGATCCAGACAGACTTCATGCCTGAGCCACCCAGGCACACCAGACAGAGGTAAATATTTTACAGCAATTAACAAGTACGATTGAACATTAAACAAATGGCGGAAGGAGGGAGGTAACTATTAATTACAGGTAAAGGATGGAATTACACAAGAAATTAAATGTAAGCACAGCACACTATAGGTACTGTAATTACAGAAACACTTGACAAGGGTGTGAAATTGGAGATTCCTTGTACACTTGGTAGGAATGTAAATTGGGGCAGTAACTTTGGAAAACAGTATGCAGGTTCCTCAAAAAGTTAAAAATAAGAGTGATTTCCCCAGCAAAAATAAAATTAAAAATAAAACTATCATATGATCAAGCAATTACTCTTCTAGGTGTCTTCTGAAGAATAGGAAAGTCTTAACTTGTGTCTAGATACATACACCTCTCTGTTCATCGCAGCATTATTTACAATAGCCAAGAAATGCAAACACCCTAAGTGTCCATCGACAGACTACTGGCTAAAGGAAATGTGATATATAGATACAGATATATGACATACATACAGAGAGAAAGATAGAGGTACGGATACACACACTATGGAAAGCTACTCATCTATCAAGAAAAGTTTGCCAATTGCAATAGCATGAATGGAACTAGAGGGTATGATGTTAAGTGGAATAAATCAAAAGGAGAAAAACAAATACCAGATGATCTCACTTATATGCGGAATATAAAGCAAGCAAATACACAAAAAGAGAAAACAACCCAAAAGCTAACCCTGGGACTCTGACATCAGAACTGAGGTTCCCAGAGGGGAAGGAATGGGAGAGCAAGAGCAGAGGATAGTGGGGTTCAGTGGAAAGTGCTGAAGGATGATCAGAAATTTGATGGTGGGCATGGTGCATTAGCCATGGACATACCCATCTAAATGTATATAGCATCATTTACTAATGTTATCACAGAAAAAAAGAAAGTTAAACAGTAGTAATCAATTTAAAGAAGAATTATAATCACAATATAAGGTCTGTGGATATTACCTAAAACTGACAAATCAACCAGGAGCAATATAATTTTGTTCATTTGAAATATGGAGATAATGATCAGAAGAAACAGAAGAATTGGAAGTTGTCTCTGAAAACAGGACTTGGGATTTTGTTTGGTAGTGTAGTGAACTGCTATTTTTCATGATAGTCTTTTTACTTTTTTTCCAACTTTATTACCAGAAAGCAGCCACACAAATGTCACTATCTTAACCATGTTTATGTGCACAAATCAGTGGTGTTAAGGACATTCACGTTGAGAGCCAACACCGTCTATTTGCAGAACACTTATCATCTTGCAAAACTGAAACTCTACCTCATTAAATTATAATTCCCATTCCCATCTCTGTCCAGTCCCCAGCAACCAATTTTCTGCTTCTCTGTGGCTATTCCAGAGACTTCGTATGAATGGAATCATAGATTATGAGCTTTTTTTATGACTGGCTTATTTCACTTAGGAGAATGTCCTTAAGGTTTATCCATGTTGTAGCATATGATGCAATTTCTTCCTTTCCATTTTTTTCAAACTAAATTTTAATTGAGGTAACTAATTTACAAAACAACATAATTTTTTTTAAAGGAAAAGTGCTGGCAGGAATGAAGGCGAGTAGGCAGGCAGTCCGGAAGAGAGAGGAGGTAGCATTTTATTTTATTATTTTTATTTTTAGTTGTTCACACTGGTTGTTTCTCCCCCGGACCTGGGACTTGAACCCAGGGGCCTGTGACTTGCTCTTTGGATGAGATTGACCTCACTGTTGCTCTAATAGGGTGTGCCCACTTAGAATAATTTTGAGTAAATTGTTATGTGTTTACACCATACGACATATTAACAGCTACTTAAATATCTACCCTTGGTCATACAAAAAAAAGGCACTTTTGTTTCAGAATGATCACAAACATCTGAGCTCTGTTTCATAAGTGGTCAAAACTCCATCTTCAACTCACAAAGGACAAGATGCTTTCAACAATGTTTGTGTCTAAGTAGCAATCTTCAAAGGCAAACTCCTGATCCTTGTAACAGCTATTTATGATACGATTATGAGTATTCAACGTTCCCTGAACTTAACCGGAACGTAACAGATGATTTTTCATGTCTCTCCTAGAGTCCCCTTTTTAGCACCTGAGTGCTAAGCCGGCATCTGGAACAGACTGTAAAGTCCAGGGCTGGCGGAGCAACCAAAAAGCACATATAAAAATGTTGCTTCTTCCTTTCTTTCTTCCTCTTAAAAAAAAAAAATTCCTTCTTTCCTAGTGATTTAGGGAGACTTTTTAATTGAGTATAAATGTTTTAAACATGGCATCTGACAGGTTCTTAATTAACTTTCTGTTCTTTGTTGCACAATAAATGTCCTTACTTCTTTCAGCAAAAAAAAAAACAACCCACTACGTTTGAATAAAGAGGCTACCCAATGAAGTAAGGCATAATTAAAATTTGCTTTAAATATTTCTTTGGGGGAGGGGACAGCACACTTCCACTCAACTAAGAGAAATGTTTTTGTCGTCCAAGAGTTTCACTTTTTTTTTTTTGAGGTTGCTTGGCAGGTGTTGGCGTTCTGGCAGAGTAATGCCCTGCTTAGTAGATAGTCTGAGAAAATCAAGAGAAGACACAGGCAGCAAGGACATGACCTTTAATGTACTCATGGCAGGGGGTTCGAGAATTCTTCCAGGAAGTCACTGCACCACCAGCAGGGAGAGGGGCTCTTTTATATGGGGTCTTAGCAGAGGGAGGTAGGGAGCAGAGGAACAGACAAGTGGGCAAGAACAAAGAAGAGTCAAGTAGACAAGTACAGCAGAACTCCAGGGCAGGACATCTCGGGTACAGTCAATGTGGGCGCAGGCTGTTATCATCCCAGAAAGTCCATCTGTTGCATTCAAGTCCCTGCTCAGCATTGGCCAGTAGTTGAGCTCACTCTCAAGTTTGCACATGTTCTCATCCTGTCCTACAGAGGTGATATCTCGTCTGGATTTACTTTCCCTAATAACAATAGACGTGGAACATCTTTTCATGCACTTGTTGCCATCTGTAAGTCTTCTTTGGAGAAATGTCTATTCAGCTCTTCTGTCAATTTTTAAATTGAACGTCTTGTTTTTCTATTGCTGAGGTTTTGTTTTAGTTTTTAAAGAAAGGTGCAGGTAGGAATGAAGGCAAGGAGGCAGGCAGGCAGAAAGAGAAGAGAAAGAAGCCATTTTATTAATTTTATTTAGTTGCTTATCATCTTAGTTGTTGCATCCCAGCTGCCGGTTGCGAGCCTGGGTCCTTGGAATATATGCGGACTGTGTTGGTGGCACTTAACCACTAAGCCACGAGGCTGTGCCTCTATTGCTGAGCTTTAGGAGTTGTTTATATATTGCATATTAGCCCCTTAGGTATATGATATGCAAATATCTTCTCCAATTCAGTAGAATGTCTTTTTCATTTTGATAATAGTTTCTTTCACTGTGTAGCAGCTTTTTAATTTGATGTAGTTCCATTTGTTTAGTTTGATTTCTATTTCCCTTAACATTAGAGTTGAATTCTTAGATACTTGTCTTAGGTCAATGGCAAGGAGTGCTTTGCCTATGTTTTCTTCTATGAATTTAATGGTTTCAGGTCTTATATCCAAGTCTCTAATCCATTTGGAATACATTTTTGTGTATGGTGTTAGATAGTGCTCTAGTTTTATCCTTTTTCCATGTGACTGCCAAGTTTTTATAATGATGTATTGAAGAGACTGCCCTTACCCAATTGTATACTCTTGGTTCCTTTGTTATAAATTAGTTGTCCATATATATATGGCTTTATTTCTGAGCTCTCAGTTTTTTTTCCATCGATTTATGTGCCTGGTTCTATTTCAATACCATGCTGATTTGATTACTATTTCTTTGTAGTAGGAAGCATAACACCTCCATTTGTTTATTTAATTCTTACTCAAAATTGTTTTTTGTGTTTGGGGGATTTTTAAAAATAATTCTAAACAAATTTCATGTTTTTTTGTTCTATCTGTTAAGAATGTCTTTGGGATTGCATTAATTCTGTGTCTTGCTTTAGGTAATATGGTTATTTTAACACTGTTAATTCTTCCAACCCACGAGTATGGAATATCTTTCCATTCCTTTGTCTTTTTGTCTTTTTTTTTTTTTAATAATGTCTTTTAGTTTTCAGAGTACAGGTCTTTCACTTGCTTGCTTAAATTTATTGCAAGGTATTTCATTATTTTTGATGCAATTGTAAATGGGATGGTTTTCCTGAGTCCTCTTTTTGCCAGCTTTGTTTTGTTTTTTTTTCTAATGGAAAGTTGCAGGCAGGAATAAAGGTGAGCAGACAGGCAGGCAGAGAGAGGAGGGGGAAGTACTTTATTTAGTTTTACATCTTGGCTGCTCCCCCTGGCCCCCTGGACATGAACCTAGAACTTTGGGATGTATGTAGACTGTGTCCAACGTTTACTCCACCAGGATGTGCCCCAGTTTGTTATTTGCATATGGAAATACAACAGATTTTTTTATGTTAGTTTTGTCGTCTGCCATTTTACTTCATTTATTGTTTCTAGGAGCTCTTTGCTGGAATCTTTGGGGTTCTCTATATTACCATGTCATCTGCAAATAGTGATAGTTTCAATTCCTTCTTTCCAAATTGTATTCTATTTATGTCCTTTTTTTTTTTTAAATCTAATTGCACTAACAAGGATTTTCAACACTGTTAAATAGTAGTGGTGTGAGTTGACATCCTTGCCTTGCTCCTTATCTTAGAGGGAAAGTTTTGTTTTTTGCCATTGAATAAGATGGTGACTGTGGGTTTGTCATATATAGACTTTATTATGTTTTGGTAAATTCCACTATCCCCATTTCTGAAGGGTTTTTAACATAAAAGGGCGTTGAATTTTATCAAATGCTTTTTATGCATTTATTAGATCATCATCTGATTACTGTCCTTCCTTTTGTTTATGTTGTATATTGCAATACATACATTGATTTTCATAGGGTGAACCATCCTTGCATCCCTGGAATGAATCAAACTTGATTGTGTTGTATGATTATTTTAATGAGCTGTTAAATTCAGTTTGCTAGTATTTTGTAGAGGATATATGCATTAATAATGGTCTGTAGTTTTGTTTTCACTCATGTCCTTATCTGGTTTTGGAATCAGGGTAATGTTGACATTACCAAAAAGAGTTCGGAAGTTGCCTTCTTTAACTTTTTGGAAAAGTTTGAGAAAGATTGGTGTTAATTCTTTTTTCAAAGTCTGATAGAATTCACTAGTGAACTATCTGGTCCTACATTTTCGTTTTTCTGGAAAATTTTTGAGTATTGCTTCAATTTCTGGATTTGTGATTGTTTTTTTTTTCAGGTTTTCTATTTCTTACTGATTTAGTCTTGGATGTTGTATGTTTCTAAGAGTTTATCCATTTTTCTAGGTTATCCAATTTGTTGCCATATAGGTGTTGATAACACTGGCTTGTGATCCTTAGTATTTCTGTAGTGTCTTTGGTAACTTCTCTCCTTTCATTTCTGATATTATTTGTGTTCTCTCTCTCTCTCGTGAGTCTAATAGTTTGTCTAATTTGTTTATATTTTTTTAAAGTTAGTTTTTCATTTTATAGATTTTTGAAGTCTTTTTAATCACTATTTCATTTATTTCTGCTCTAATTTTTTATTATTTCCTTCCTTTGACTTTTTTATTTTTCTAGTTCCTTTAGGTGTAGACTTAGGATTCTTCATGTTTCCTGATATAGGCCTCTATTACAATAAGTTTTCTTCTTAGGGCATGCCCTGGTGGCCTAGCAGTGTAGGACACTGTGGGAGTAGTCCCGCATACATCCCAAGGTCCTGACACCCAGGGCTGGGGGTTTGAGAGAGAACAATCAACGTGAGCAACTAAATAAAAAATAAAGCATTTCTCCCACCTCTCTCTTCTGGCCTACCTACTTGTCTTCATTGCTGTCTGCAACTTTCCTTTTAAAAAAAGTCCTTCTTAGTAATTTTTGCTACATCCCATAGTGTCTGATAAGTCATACCTTCAACATTGTGATCTGAAAAGATGCTAGATATTTCAACCTTTATAAATTTGTTGAAACTTGTTTTATGTTCCAACATATGGTCTATCCTTGAGAATGTTCCATGAGCACATGAAAGTAATGTGTAGTGTTTTGTTTTAGGGTAAAATGCTTTATAAATATCTATTATCTCCACCTCAACTCTAATTTGTCATTTAAGGTTATTGCTTCCTTGTTGATTTGGTCTGGATGATCTGAGTATTACTGTGAGTTATATGTTTTGTGTTGCTGTCAATGTCTTACTTTAGGTCTGTTAATCTTTGCTTGATAGATTTGGGTGCTTTTATATTGAGTTACTGATATTAGTGAGATGTCTTTCTGTCATATTGATACCATTGTCACTTATTATAGAATGATATTTGTCATTTGTTACCGTTTTTAGCTGAAAGTCTATTTTGTCTGATATGAGTGTAGTGGTTCCTGTGTTTTAAAATTTTCCATTGGCTGTGCCCTGGTGGAGAGGTGGTTAGGTCAATAATCTCCAAAAGAGCAGGCCAGTCACATACTCCTGGGTTCAAGTACCAGGTCCTAGGGGGAACCAAAGAGTGTGAACAACTAAATAAAAATAAAATAAAATGCTTCTTCTTCCTCCTCTCCCTTCTTGCCTGCCTGCCTACTTACCTTCATTCCTGCCTGCACCTTTCCTTTAAAAAAAATTCTCCATTGGATTGGAGTACAAGAAACGTTAAAAGATGCTCTTCTAAAAAGAAGTTTACACACACAAAAAAACCTAAAACTAAACGAGGTAATAAATTGATAGAAAACAAAAGTAAAAACCTTAGAAGTCAGCCCTCCTTTATTTTTCACCTGACCACCTTTAATATCTTTTGTCTTTTAAAATATAACAATTTTATGTCTTGAAGTAGGTTTCTTTGTATTTAGATAACCAGGAGTTCTGCTGGGTTCACTGATTTGTATATTTAGTTCCTTCCCCAGGTTTTGGAAATTTTCCATTATTATTTCTTTCAAGTTCTCTTTTCCCTTCTTTGTCTCTTTTCACCTGCTGGGATTACCCATTATTCTTATGTTGCCTTCCTAGTGAAGTCAGAAAATGTTTGGAGTTCTTTTGTTTTTGTTTTTTAACTTTTTAATTTCTCTCTCTTCCTCCACCTGGTTTATGTCTACTTTTCTATACTCCAGGTTACTAATCTGTTTCTGCATTTGGTCAATTCTGCTTCCACAGCTTTCTTCAATTATTGCATTCTTCACACCCTGAATATCTGTTAGCTTCTTAAAGTTTCCATTTCTACCTTCTGCTCATTCATTTACTTTTGAGCTTGTCCATTCGCTTTACTGAGGCTTCTTGTAATTAATTGAACTTTTTTTCTGACTTTTTAAATCTTTGAGTTGCTTTAGGATTGCTACTTTAAATTCTTTATCCAGCAAAAAGATACAATCCTCCATATCTTCTAATTTGGTTTCTGGTGATGTTGCCTTGTGATGTCCTGACACCTTGCAGTCTCCGAGATTTGTACTCTCTTCCTTCCCACGAGGACCTTGGAACTGAGCTACCTATCTTTTCTTCTACCAGCAGGTGGTGCTATGGTTGTATTTTATATTTTTGACCTTGTCTCATATTGAGGATCACTTGCTGAGTCCCTTGCGTGGAGGGTAGTGGCTGGGTGATTGGGATCTCCTTTTAAAGCCACCTGAGTCACAAGGGTGTACCATGTGCTTTTCTTGTGGCTGCAGGAGTGGGCCTCAGTCACATGGATGGCACTGGAGCTAACCCTCATCTTTGGAATCCCACACCTGAGTCTTGGCTATGTATCTGCTGTGGTGCGGTGCACTTCTCTGCTCAAACAGGGATTCTGGGGTGGGGGAGCAGGAAGGCAGTTCGCTCTAATGTTTTCCCTGCTGAGCTATCTACCAGTGGGAAGATGTGTCCTGCCAGCAATTCTTTCTCTTTGGGCTTCACCCAGGTCAAGTGTTTGTACTATTACAAAGTCTTTTTCCTTCCCCTCCTAAAGATGGATGTTGGTCCAGTTGTTCTGGTACCTTTGTCCTGTCAGTTGCTTGTGGCCGTTACCATATGTCCCTTTCCACCCACTTTTAGTCACACAGATGCATGTGATAACTGGGGTGACCTTTTCAATGCAGTCTCTGTTCCCTGAGGTGCTGGGGGTCTCAGCCTCACAGGGTGCTCTGGGGCTGTCTGTTGGCATTGCCTCAGGCGGAGAGCTGTTAGTTGTTTCTCTTAGAAGTGAAGAAGGGGACCTTCTCTGCCTCCTTCTTAGGAGCTCTTCCTTTGCCCATTTTTATTAGGGCTGTCTTTTGATTCTTCAGTTTGAGTTCTTTTTATATTCTAGATACTAGACCCTTATCAGCTATATGAACTACAAATATAATTCTCCCATTCTCTGGATAATTTTCATTTCCTTTGAAATACAAGGTTTTTTTTTGTGGATTTCTTTTTTGTTGATGATGTTTTACAATTGCTCATGATGATGATTGCATAACTGTGAACATACTAAGAACCATAAAAACCATGCTACAAGGGCATATTTTTATAGTAAGTGAATTATAGGTCAATAAAGCTATTATTAAAAATATAGGTATAATAGTGGACAATGTGTATATAGAAAGTAAATTGGTAGATACTGAGACCCAATACGGTTTCCCCTAAATAAAATCCTATAAAGCTGATTTCACTTCTTTTTTTTTTTGATAAAGCAATCTTTTATCAAAACTTTCAGTAATACCCTTGATCTCTTTTAGACCTGGGTGAAGGAATGCTCTAACAGATGCTATCTGAATTTCAGTAAGGTATTAAAGAAAATAGTCTTTCATGACCTGTTTTTGGAGAACTATATCGTGAAAGACAGCTTTACTAAGTATAATCGTAATTGAATGAGTCAACATGTTCCAAAAAATGCTAATTAAGGGTAAGCTGGTGGAGTTCTCACACTGCATGCCATAGGACTTCACCCAACAGCCTTGCTCGCTCTTCATCATCTTTACTGGTGATTTCAGATGAGAAAAACAGATGTAATTCTGATCACATTTATTTGATTATTTTAAAGGGAAGATGCAGACAGGAATGAAGGCGAGTAGGCAGGCAGGAAGAGAGAGGCAGAAGAAGCACCTCATCCATTTTCACTGAGTTGTTCACATTAGTGGCTTGAACCTGGGACCCAGGGATATATGTGGATGGCTCCGAGGATGCCCTAGAGTGTGCCAGGGCACCAGGGTGCACCCCTGATCAAATTTATGAGTCAGAGAACCAAGTCAATTTTAATTGGATGAATTCTACTAGGGAAATGTTTGGTTTTCACTTATTGAATAATTGCAGAACACAGAATGAGACATAGTTCGATAGTGCCTGTGTAGAACATACTTTTGGAGTTTTGTTGAGTTGGAGTGTTCTACCTTTGTGGCTACCAGGCATGTCAATACAATTTTTGGTGCTTTAGTAGACATGCAGTAATCACCTGTTCTGGACACTGCTGGCTGCTAAATCAACGGCCACAGTCTCCTTCCCTTCTTCCTTAGTTCTAAACCCAGTTGTTCTCTGAAGACAATAAGCTCTGTGAGGCAGGTTCTGCCCCAGTGCTCAAGGGATGATTCAAGTTTAACATATGATCCAATAAGACAAGTTCATTCCCATTTGCTCGGCACTTACCTCTTCAGCATCCCTGAGAAATAAGGGCATAAAATGTAAGAGGTAAGTTCAGGTTAACTGTTAAGCAAAACTAAACCAGGACTTGACTTTGTTGGAAATTCTCAGCCTACTTCAGATTGCTGAGATTCCCTGAGAGGAAAGCAAACTTCACGGAGAAAGCCTAGGGTATGATTGGCCAACTTTTTGCTAGTACCTGGAAAGAATGAAATGGTCATGGTGTTCTGTCATCAAGAATGTTCTTTGAGGCACACCTTGGTAGCCTAGCTGATAAAGCCACCAGACATAGTTTACATACATCCCAGGGTCCCTAGTTCAAGACGGAGGGCTGGGGGAAACAACTGAGATGAACGACTAAATAAAATAAGTTTTCTTCCTCCTCTCTTTTCCTGACTGACTGCCTGCTCACTTTCATTCCTGTCTGCACCTTCCTTTAAAAAAACTGTTCTTTGAATAGATAAATATCAACAAAATTCACAGTATGCAAGACTGGGCTACAGGGGGTAAGAGGTGGGAGGGAAGGAAGGAGGGATCAAGCAGCAGCACTCTGGTGGTGGGTGTGGTGTGAAATACACAAAGACCTTGAAATGTTATAATCTCCAGAATTTGTGAATATGTCACTGAAGGTGGCAAAAGGGATTTTGCGTGCCCTGGTAGTTTGGCCGGCCACCTTCAGCCAAGAGCACACTCCACATACGCCCCAAGGACATATGTCCCAGGGCCAAGGTGAACAACCCAGATGAACAACTAAATAAAATAAAAATGCTTCTTCCTCCTTTCTCTTCCTGCCTGCCCACCTCTTCTCACCTTCATTCCTGCCTGACCTTTCCTCAAAAAAAAAAAAAAAAAAAAAGGGAGCGGGGACCTTGAGATAACATTCTTGGTTTATCCAGATGAATCCAATGAAATCATGAGGCTTCTTATGAGAGAGGGAGAGGTGCACCCTGGGGGAGTAGTGGTTGGGTGCAGTCCACAAACACCCAAAGTCCTGGATTCGCATCCAGGGCCAGTGGGAACAACCAAGATGAGCAACTAAATGAAATATATAAAATGCTTCGTCCTCCTCTCTTCCTGCGTGGTTACTTGCCATCATTCCTGCCTGCAGCTTTCCTTTAAAAAAAAAAAAAAAAAAAAGCGAGGCAGAGGGATCAGGCAGAAGCAGATGTGAACATGAAAGCAGAGGATCAGAGCAAGAGAGATTTGAAGATGTCACACTGCTGACCTTCAAGATGGAGGAAGGGGCCAAAGGCCAAAGAATCAAGGTAGGAACTAGAAAGTGGACAAGGCAGGGACACAGATTCTCCTCTAGAGCCTCTGGAGGAAGCTCAACCTTGCTGACATTGATTTCATCTAGTAAAAAAGCCTTTTCAGATTCCCCACCTCAGGAATCATGCTTATGTTTACACCACTATGTTTTGGTAACTTGTGAGAGCAGCAATAGGAAACCAAAACATGGTCCCACTGAGCTTTGATGTGCACAGATGCTGAGGTTAAAAGCGAAAATAGATACAAGGAAAAGGTTAAGCTAATGGTAGCAGAACGTAAAGAGGCAGAACTGAAGATTAGCTTGGTCATATATAGCCAGTCCGGAGAAAAGTTAACACACTCTTGCTCGCCCTGAGATAGGAGACCTGGTCTCTTGGTCAGGTCAGAACATGTCACCAGACCCACGGTGGGAGCCACTGGGAGACGGACACTAGTAAAGGAGAAACTTCTTTTTTTTTTTTTAAGTAAAGATGCAGGCAGGAATGAGGGTGAGCAGGCAGGCAGGGAGAAGAGGAAGAAGCATCTTTATTTTTGTTCAGACCTAGAACTCAAAACCAGGGGTTTGTGGCCTGCGCTCCTTTGGAGGCGAATGATCTAACTGCTACTCCACTGGCGCGCTCCTAAGGAAAAACTTTGAATAGGATTTTCCAAAAGCAGAGTTCCCACTTAAGTTGGGGAGTGCACCATAGATGCAAGTGGTAGAGAAGGCATCACAGTACTGTTTCTCCTTGTGTGTATTACACTTAGGATTTCAACCCTCTCTGCGCTTTAACGGCTGTAAAGCCCTCCCTTCTGAGACTAGATTTCAGGCGTTCTCTGGATCAGTGCTTCTGACTAGAGTGTGCACAAGAAACACCTGAGGAGCAGGTAAAATTGCAGATTCCACATCAGCAGGTCAGGATGGTACTCATGTGAGGTTAATGTTGCCATTCTGAAGCAATTCTGTGTGACAAGGTTCTAGAAATCCACGATGCTCGAGCTTGAATACACATCAGAATCACCTGAAGGACTGGTTAAAACAGACTGTTGGGTCCCACCCAGAATCTGATTTAGGAAATCTAGGTGGGGCCTGAAAGTTTGCATTTTTAAAACAAGTTCCCAGGTGATAATTAATGGTCAGGAACCATGGTCTGAGAAATGCTGCTCTAGAAGATTCGGCGATCCCTGTCTTTGATGCTTTGGGGAATTTTGTGTCACTCTCCACTGGTAGACTTTGGTTCTTTAATTTATAATTTTTCATTGCTCCCGGAATCCCTGGGGAAGGGCTATTCATTTTTCCTCAAGTGTGGCTTGTTTACCTTTTTGTTAACAAAATGTCCATTTCAGACATTGCTTCTCAGGATTTTCCTGAGATTTGTGCATCTCTGCTGGTCCCGGGGACTCACTGCTCTTGAACACTGTGCCCGACTGCCCTTGACTGCCATTGCCTCGTGGTTACTGATGGCAATTTATCTCTACATTCTCTGAGGTGGAGGGAGCATCTTCAGCACCTGTGTATGATGCTCACTTAGAGCCTGGCATCAGGCTAAAGCTGACTTCACCACCAAACAGCCCATTCTCCTCTCGAGGGCACGGGTCACCCCTGCAGCCCTGGCACAGACTTTAGTCCAGACAACACCTTGCAATGGTGTCTGGGGGTCCAGGGAAGGATGGATTACACAAGGGAGAATGCAGCATGCCCTGGTGGAGTAGCGGTTAGGTCAACTGCCTTCAAAGGAGCGCAGGCCACACAGCCCTGGGTTCAAGTCCCAGGTCTGGGGGCATCAACCAGTGTGAACAACCAAATAAAAATAAAATGCTTGTTCCTCTTCTCTCATTCTGCCTGTACCTTTCCTTGGGGGGAAAAAAAAATCCAGGGAGAATGTGAACAGGGGAGCCTTGGAGACCCTAGAAGGGGATGCACAGGGATTGCCTGGGCTAGTCATGCTCAGGTCTCACCGGACTCCATGGAGGCCAGACCTGCTGAGACGCCCAGGGAGGAGGTCACTGTGATTCCTCAAGGTGAAAGGATGGGGTCCGCGCAGGGGAGATGTTCTGATAAAACACAATTCCCTCTCCTCCGTTTCCTATGTGGGACTATTGCCATCCGTGGCTCGTTTTTTCCATGTCCTTGATGGGCCCCATTGCCTGCCCCACAGACCCCAGAAAGACCCCATAGTGAGGACAACAGGCTGGGCAGGCAACACGCAGCAGCCTCCTCTGGGGCCCAATTTATTTGGGAGCTGGCACAGGGAGGGGCCTAGGCCTGCTGTGCCCGCAACAGGGCTCGCACCTGGCCGATCTGCCAGTCGACACTAGAGCGCGCCGTGCCACCCAGCGCAGCGTACTGCTCCACGCTGTGTCCGTAGTCCCACACGCGGCTCACATCACCTGAGAACAGGTGGCTGGGGAGAAAGGAGGAGATGGGCTGGGGCAGGCATCTCAGCCACCAGGTGCCCAGAATCACCTCCTGGAAGGTAGGAGAAGGCGAGGAGGGGGCCGCACCTGATGGTTTGTAGCTCCTGCAGTGACAGCTGGTTGAGAGCCACCCCCTTGGTCTCGGCCATGAACACAGCTTTCCCAGAGGCCTCATGGGCTTGGCGGAATGGCATCTGGGGGCACAGGGAGGACCCTGATTCTGGCTTCTTTGCTCCCGGTTCTGCTCTCATCCCCCTGGCCACCCCCACCTCCCACCTGGGGGAGATCCCCACCCCCTCAGCCCTCCACCGGGCTGCCCGACACTTACCCCTTTGCGGACCAGGTAGTAGGCAAGGTCGGTGGCTAGCATGTCAGGACTAAGAGCCCTCGCCATGTTCTCACGGTGAATCTGGGGGGCCCCATCGGGCAAGTGGTGAGTCTCGGGGCCCCTGGATCCTGAAGCTGCCAGTCCCAGACCTGAGGTCCACTCTTCTCAGCCATCTTGCCTCTGCCTTGGCCAGATCCTCTCCACCTCCCACCCCGTTCAGCGTATTCTGCTTGAGCTATTTTTTCCTAATTTGTGTTATTGGGGCTGCCTTGATGAAAAGTCCTTATCTTCAGCCTGCATCAAAATCGCCTGGAACATTTACTACAAATACAAATCGCTGGGCTCCACCCCAGAGTCCCTGATTCAGTGGGTCTGCAGTGGGGCTGAGGACGACAATTCTGTTAAGTTCTCAAGTGTGGTGGCTGCTGGTGCAGGGACCACACTTGGAGAACCACTGCTGTAAGACACATCTGGAACTGTCTGGGAATCAAACGATGGCCACTTGTTTAAAAAAGAATGGAGGAGGCCTGGGTACAGACAACCAAAGCAAGAAGGGCTGTTGAAGCTGGACGCTGGTGCAGAGGGGCCATCAGATGTGCTCTCAGGAGTTATACAATGAGATTTCTCCTACTACATGATTCAAACAGAAATCAGGTTGGACCAGCTGACAGAGGACCCCTTTTGAATCAATCCATTTCGATTCTACTGCTGCAGCTTCCGTTTGGTCCCTTTTCTGTTCCCTGGGGGCAGGACAAGCATACATCCCCAGGTCTTCTGGACCCACCCACCCTCCTCTCCTCTCAAGATCACTCTCCCTGAATGTCCATCCTGGAGCTTAGGGACCCAGGGGAGTATCTTGCCTGCAGCGTAGAGATGACACCAGTGGCCACCTGGAGGACAGCGCTCATGGTGTCTGATACTTCAAACACGGCTTCCTTGTCCTCCTGGGAGGCATATGGCAGGAGGTGAGGACCCAGCAACCCACCGCATCCCCATTGCCTTCTAGTGGGGACACAGCACCCTGAACACCCTGCACCAAGGGAGAGGAGAGCGCTCTGGAGGCCGTCAGGGGCTGGGTGCACAGGACAGGATGGGAGGTGGCAATGAGGGCGTAGGCTTCCGTGTCGCAGAGTCTTGAGAACTGGTATAAGGTGTACATGCAGGTGGGACCCTCCCCCACCGCCCCCAGCCTCACACCTGTAAGTCCTTGTTGTAGGTACTCGGAAGTCCTTTGAGCGTCATCAGGAGCCCAGCGCACTGTTGGAAGAGTGAGGCTCACGAGGCTAGACCTTGAAGCCATCGAAGTTCCCTAAGTGCCCTCTGGATCTGCCCGAAGACCTTGCCCTGATCCCCGCCTTGCTTACCCTTCCAAACACTCGCCCTGCCTTGCTCCGGATCAGCTCGAGGCTGTCTGGGTTTTTCTTCTGCGGCATCAGGCTGCTTCCAGTGCTGGGAACAGAGACACTGGGGCTGAAGGGGCTTGCACGCTCTGTGGCTGGGGCAAGGCAGGTCCAGCAGCAAACAGCTGGATCTGCCCCCAGGGGAGGGAGGTTGGGGAAGGGAGCCATGCCGCCATGCTGGTGGCTGCACAGGGGGGTGGAGCAGGGCACTGCCTTGCCTGTAGGCATCTGAGAGCTGCACAAAGTTGAATTCCTTGGTGCCGTAGAGGATGAGATCCTCCGCCATCCTGCTGAGGTGGGTCATGCACAGGGAAGCCCAGAACAGGAACTCGGCTGTGGAGGGAGGAAGAGGAGGCCTTCTGGTCCCCAGGGCTCCCTTGTGCCTCACCAGCTTGGAGCAGCTGCAGGTGGACCATACAGAAGGTGGGAGGAGAGGTAGCAAGCCAGGTCTGGGGGATGGTACAGGGGCCTGGGCCACCCAGGGACTCACCCACAAAGTCTCGCTCACTGGTGGCATCCATGCTGTTGAGAGTGATGGCCCCAAAGCTCAGTTCTGGAGGAGAGGAAGGCAACAGGACTGGGCTGGAGGGTGAGGAGAGGCCTCCTCCACCCCAACCAGAATGTTCAGCCACCTTCCCTGCGGCCCCCTCTCAGGGAGAAGGACTGGGAAAGGGCTGGGTGTAAAAGAGGGTCTCTTGTATAGGTCCCAGGAGGGAAGTGGGAGCCTTGCGTCTCCTCAGCACCATGCATCCCTGCAAAAGCCCCCCACCCCCTTGCCTCAATTCCATAGGTAAGAAATGAGGGTTCCGCCCAGAGGAGCCAGGGCCCCTCCATCTAAGTGTGTCCATGGGACCCTGTGGGCGCTGAGGGTGATCTTCCCAAGGGCAGGGCACCTTACCTGCTTGCAGCAGCAATCGGTCCACGCCCAGAGGATTGCCAGCAATGGCGCCACTGCAGGGACAGGGGACTCTGAGTGACCAGGCTCTGGGCAGGAAGCCCTGGCACATACATACATACATACACACCAGAGCCCTGCCGGGTGTCCCCATGCAGGGGAGATGGTGGCTGTGGCAGCTGGCAGGGCTCTGGAGTCTCTCTGGAGACCTCTGGCCCTGCTGCCACACTCACTAGCGTGGTTGTCCCCATCTTACAGAGAGCTGGGGCTCCAGTCAGGGACCCCCTCAGGCCCGTGGGAAGAACCCTGGACAAGGAGGCCAGTCCCCTGGCTCTCTGTCCCCCTCAGTCCTTCCCCTGTTGTCTTCGCTTGAGCCCCAAGGACCGTGCCCATGATAGGGCAGCACTTCCACTCCCCATCAGGTCCTCAGAGCACCGGGCCACCTCACCTCCCCAGGGGCAGGACGTTGATCCGCTTCTGCACCTGCAACAGCCTCTCAGAGTCTCTGGTCAGCGCCACGGCATGGCTGTGGGATGCGAGGGGCAGAGGTCAGGGCGGCCCGGGCCTCCCCTCCATCACAGCCCTGGCACCGGTCCCCAGCTCACCTCAGGATCCAGTGGCTCCAGCGAATGGGCTGAGCCCTTTGCAGGTGTGTGTACCCCGGGAAGAGGACATCATGCTCCCTGCAGGGGAAGAGGAGGATGAGTCGCCCTGTCTGTTGGCCAGGATGACGGGGGAGTGAGTATTGGGGAGGGGGTGCAGTGAGAGATGCTCTGTTCCTGGCTGTGCTGCCTCCCCAACCCAGGAAGCCTTGGCCCTTCTTGCATCACAGGGCCTGTCTTCCTCACCACCTGAGTGGTCAGCTCACAGCCCTTGGTCCCTTACTTAGTAACAGCTAGAATTCCGAGTGCCAGGCACTGTGCTACACATGCACTCAGCAAATTGTATTAACTGAACACTCACAGCCACTCTCTCCAAGAGGTTCTGTTATGATTTCTGTTTTCTGCAGGGCTAACCCGGAGGCTTAGAGAGCTGATATGACATTCCCAGAGGTCTGGGACATTGCAGGGTGGCCAGAGGGACATATGTTCCCTGAATATTACAGCAGCCCCAACCCTAGCCAAAAAGATCAGTGAGCTAACACGCTTGCCACCTAGGCCTGGTGTTCAGACTGCTGACTCAAGGGAGGGGAGACTCTGGCTGCCCTTATGCCCTGGTCTGCCACCTGAGTGCCCCCAAGGACTCACGCCTCTGCCCGATCCACCATAGTTTTGATGAGTTCTCGGAGGAGAGCAGAGAGCGTTGAGCAGTTCTGCCGCATCCACAGCCGGAGGTCTGTGACCACCTGTGAGGAGGAGGAGGTGGTGGCACTCAGGATGGCAGATGGCTTGCTTCCCTGGGGAGCCAGGACCTTTCCAGAGCCCTAACTCTGCCCCTGGGCTAATTGACTTAGAAAGCATAGGGCAGGGTGTAGGGATGGGAGCTGGTGGCACCTGGTCATTCCGACTTCGACCCGTGTGCAGCTTCCCCGCAGTTTCACCGATGAGCTCCTGGGGGAGAAGGGAGAGGCACGTGGTCAGTCTGCCCCAGGGGTTCTGCCCAGGTAGCATGGGGTTCCTCCCCATCCCTGTTATCCTCCCTCCTCCAGAGCCCCTGGTCTTGCTCAAGTCTCTGCCACCTCTGCAGAGGTCCCACCTGCTTCTGCCAAGGATGAAGGGAACAGAATGGCGGTACTTATGTCAAACAGACCCAGGGCGGGTTGGAGAGGGGAGGCCAGCGGGCAGAGGGGGGTCATACCTTCAAACGCCGCTCATTGGCTGTATGGATGTCCTCGTCATTGGGGTTTAGTTTGAAAGTGCCCTGCGCCCACTCTTCAGCCACCTGCAGTGGATGGCAGTGACCTTGCGGGTCAGGCAGGCAGGCATAGGCAACCAAGAGGACCCCTGCGTTGGTCCCCCCTCACCCTCCCTGTCCCGGTGTGAGAGCTGCATCCTCTGTGCCTGTGTGAGAGCACCTCAAGGGGCCTGTGCAGCTCTTGCCCCGGAGTGAGCACCGCAGGCCCCGCACACCTTTGCCCAGGAGCCGCAGGGGCTCTTAAAGATGAAGAGAGCCAGGTCCGCGCAGCACTAGTCAAAGGGTACCTCTCCAGCATCAAATTACGACAAAGGGAGCTAACAGGCTTGGGATGACACTGCCACCTGCGCGCGGGGGTGTGGTAGAAACCGGGGCCACAGGGCAGGGATGCAGGCCGGGCCTTGGGGCATGCTGAGTACCTTGTCCAGGCCGTGGAGTATCCGGTCCATCTCGGCCTTGGTGAGGATCCCCGCCTTCTCCAGGCCCCGGCTGTAGGCCTTGCTACCCTGTATGTCCACCTCCCACAGGTTCTGGTCGTAGGCGATAGACGAGTTGAACTTCTCCATGATGGGGTCCACTGCACCCACAAATCGGCCGCCCCATAGCTTTCCACTCTGTCAGGACAACAGGGTCAATGAGTCTCCCCCTGGATGCTCAAGAACAGCGTCTCAAAAAGGGTCTTTGGGGGAAGTTATCCAGTCTAACGGCAGTGGGAGCCAGTGGGCAGGATTATTCTCTCTAGACTGGTAACAACCCAGAGAGGTCAGGACCCTGTCCCGTGTCACTCAGGGAGTGAGTATAGGAACAGGGCTGGACACAGACATTAGCGCTTTCCTACCACAGCTGCTTCAGGGATATAAAGACAGGGTACAAGACACCTCTGACACCACAGCACAGCTTCTGGGACCTTCCCTACCACTGGCTAAGGTGAGAAATCACTCTGGAATTCAGTTTTGTTTTGTTTTTTTAACAAGATTCTTTTTAATGAAAATGTGGAAAGTTTACATATTATTGTGAATGACATCGGGGCACTAGCTATAAAGGGGCTGAGTACACTCTAACATGTACCCTGGGAAGGAGAGCTGAGTATCAAAGGCAGGAACATATTGAAAAGATGGAACCGCTCCCTAAAGTTGGGATTCTTGTCATCTGGAGAAGGTGTACTTGTTCACTGGTGGTGAAGAAAGTCACTGTGCTGTCTTGGGTCAGGACTAGTTCATGGAAAGCACACAGAAGCTGGCAGGAAGGGAAGGGACATTTCCACTGGGTTGTGATGAGTTGTGCTGATGAACAAGGACTGGAAGCAGGAAACTATGCTGGAGGTTTTTATTTGACCAAGGCTGGCAGATGACACCCACTGTGGTGTATTTGCTGTCTTACTGTTTTTCTGTGGGGTTTCTTTATGCTTTATAGAGCATCCTTTAATATTTTCTGCAAAGCTGGTTCTGTGGTGATAAACTCCATTAACTTTTGCTTGTCAGAAAAGGCTTTTATCATTCCTTCAGTTCTGAATGATACTCTTGCTGGATATAGCATCCTAGGTTGAAACTCCTTTTCTTTCAACACTTTGAATACATTTTGCCATTCCCTTCTGACCTGTAGAGTTTCATTTGAGAAGTCCACTGACAGTCTTGTGGGGGCTCCTCTGTATGTGACATGTTTTTCTCTGGCTGCTTTTAATAGTTTTTCTTTATCTTGTATTTTTGACAGTTTCATGATGATGTTTCTAGGTGTATTTCTGTTTGGGTTTCTTTTTTTAGGAACTCTTTCAGCTTTCTGGATCTGGAAGCTTGCTTCATTCTTCAAATTGGGGAATTCTCATCTATTATTTTTTCAAACATGGTTTCTGCCCCCTTTTCTCTCTCTCTCTGGGATCCCTGTGATGCGAATGTTGTTCCTTTTGATGTTATCCCAGAGGGCTCGAATGCTGTCTTCGAGTCTTTGAATTTTTTTCTCTCTTTGCTGTTTTATTTGATTGAGTTCCTCTGTCTTATCTTCTTGATCACTGATTCTACCGGAGGCTTCATCCATCCTATTGAGTCCCTCTACTGAGTTCTTTAATTCAGTCATCGTGTCTCTTACTTGCTTGATGCCTTGTTTTAATTCTACTCTTTGCTTCCTGACATTCTCGTTTACTGTCTCTACTTATTTTTGGAGCAGGTGGCATTACAAGGGGCACTAACGGGTAGCACGGAGATTTGGCACTGCCCTCTGACTGTAATCCAGGGGGCAGGGCATCTGATGGGCGGTATTTACAGTGGTCAGATGTGCGGTGGGTGGGTTTTCCACTCAGTGGACCCCAGGATCTGGCATGAAATGGTTGTGGGAGGGGTTTGGGCTCTCTGGTTGATTTCCACTTATGGCTGCATCTAGTGCAATTTCACCACATGGGCTTCAGCTCAGCTCCCGGTGCACTGGCTCTCTTTTCACCCCGTCCCAAGTCAGCCCTCCATGGCTCCACATCTCAGCCCCACTGGGCCCACCCCTTGCTGCCTCCGCAGTTGATTCCAAAATCCTTAGCCTCCACCCCACCGTGCATCCAGAGACATCCGAGCTCTATCTCAAATCTAAATCTGCGTCTTAGTTGAGAACCCGCCGGGTGCCCTAACCCACCATTAGTCTTCAGCTGTTCTGTCTCCAGCTGAAGTGCCAGCTGTTTCTTGGTGTTTGTCTCAGGAAAATAGGTGAATTTTGTTGTTGTTCGGTGTCCGTGGGGAGCGACCCCAAAATGCATCCTATTGAGTCACCATCCGGAAGTTGATCGTAGAATTCAGTTTTGAAACTACAGCTTGGGTGCACTCTGGTGGAGAAGCGGTTAGGTCCACTGCCTCCAGTCGGGCATAGTCCACATAAATCACAAAGAACCAGGTGTGTGTCCTCGGGTTGAAGGGAACAAGTAGGATAAATGACTTAATAAAGTCAATGAACACTTGCTCCTCTCTCTTCCTGCCTGCAAACACCTTTCCTTAAAAAAATTGTGCATCCTAGTGAAGTAGTGATTGGACATGGTCCACATACATCCCAAGGTCCCATGTTCACATTCTGGGGCTGGTTGGGAACAACCACGATGAACAACTGAATAAAATAAAGTGCTTCTTCTTCCTCTCTCTTCCTGCCTGTTTGCCTGCTCACCTTCATTCCTGGACCTTTCCTTAAAGAGAAAAAAAAAAGAGGATGGTGCAGTGGCAACTGTTTTGAAAGAAGGTACTGCCCAGGGCATGGGACAGATGGGGCGTGTTTGCAGAACACCTGGACAGCAATTCAAGTCCCAATGGGCCAGGAACTAGAAGGAAAACACACACTTGGAGGTGGAAGTAGACATGGTACTTCACAGGCATGTGTGCTGTGGGGGTGGGGTTATATGTACTGGGGACATATGTCCCTCTGCGCCCCCTGTAATATCCCAGGCCTCTGTTCGCCATCTGATAGAGGGTATATTATATCACCTCACTAAGCCTCAGGGTTACCCTGTATACAATAGAGATAATATTTAGTGCCTATCTGACAGAGTAGCTGTGAAGATTCAATTAGATAAAATTTGCTGAGTGTATACATAGCAGCGCGCCTGTCACTCAGTAAATCCTAGTTATTACTAAGGCAGGGGTGGAGGGCTGCCGGGGCAGGGTGTGCCTCAGCCCCACTCCTGACTCCTGTGTGTACACTGGGGACCTCCACCAGGCCCTATCCCCAGGCTGTGAGCTGACCCCTCCATGTCTTGGCTGCCGGAGGACTTTGCCCTGCAGAGGCAGCCTCCACCCTCTCTGCCTTTAGAGCTAGGCCTGCCCCTTGCCCCTCTGTTGCTCTACCATGCCTGCAAAGCACAATGTGTGGCCCCAGTCCTGGCCACTGGGGCCAGAGAGCCAGGGCCAGCCATGCAATAAGGATTTGGAACCAGCCTTTCCTCATGCCACCTCCACCAGCAGGTCCCTGGACTCCTTGCCTGAGTTGTTAGTAATAACAACTACTTAACAAGTGGGGCTGCAGTCAAACTAATTAATGCCAACCTACAGGGCAAGGAGAGGTCACCTGGTGCTCAGGTTTCCTGAAGGCAGCCCACTCTGTGTGGGGGCTAAGCTCCCACCCCAGAGGAAAGCCGAAAGGTCCTACAGGAGGATGTAGGAGTGAGGTGCTTTCACATGGGCACTGAGGAGAGGGGCAAGTCCACTGTGGTGGGAGAGGGCACTGCTCCAAGCCAGGCACATCTGGACCAGAATGATTCCTTTGGGGGCAGAGTTCCTGGGTTGGGCTGGGGATGAATGAGCAACTGCCAATTTAGAATGCATAAGGGAAATACCAGTGTCATTGCTGTTAGAATCACTAGCCACCATTTACTGAGCACCACTTATGCTTGGCCCTGTGGTAGGCATTCCACATATACCACGATCCCCTGCAACAAGGGGAGCCTGTGGCTCCTATTTCACAAATGAGGAAAGAGTTTCAGGGAGGTCAAGTGATTGTTTTAGAAACCAAATGTTTGCCTCCAAAGTCCAGGCCCTCCCCTTTGTCCCTCCACCATAACCCAGAGGCCAGCAGGGCAGACAGCCTTACCCCATCTATTCAAACAAAGCATCTGAGGCCCAGAGAGAGGAAGCGACTCGCCAGCTAATGAGAACCAGAAGGGACTGGACCCCAGATCTCCAGCTTCCCAGGTCCAGGGTTCCTTTCACTGTATCAAGCATACAGCTCCTTTTACCCAGAGGTTCAAAGCAATGACCTCATGATCCATTTCCTTACAGGAGATAGGCAGCTATTATTAGACCCATTTGCCAGATAAATCAACTGAGTCTGGAAAAAGGAAACCTGTGTTTCTGACTCCTGACAGTGGTTAGGAGGAGAACCCAGAAGTCCTCTGATTCTAAAGAGGAGAGGCCAGTAGGACAAGAAGCCAACTGGGCACTGAGGCCACAGGTCATGATCCCCTGCCTCTTGACTCTTTGAACATACCAGCATTAAGTGCTCTCTACTACAGGGAGACCATTGCTACAGCAAGAGAAGGGCACAGAGTAGGGACTGTAGGGACTGACCGGGAAGCGGGGAGAGGAAATGAAGAGGTGAGTCATTAACACCTTCCCACCCCTGGCCAAGCGCACAGTCAACTCAGGTCATGTCAGGGCCACCCTTCCCAGCAGTGTGCATTGGTGTGTTTGCCACACAGGCCACCTGGGGGCGCGGGGAAGAGGGAAGAAGGAGAGCAGACGGTGATGGGGACATGGAAAAGTCCGGGGAAATGTTTTGGGGTGTCCACCGCCTGGTGTCAGGGAGGACAGTCATGTGGATGGGGCAGGTCAGGCACGGGGAGATCTCAGGCACAGGTCTAGTCCTAGGCTGGCCCCCGGGCGCCCCTCCCCCCCGCTCGTTTGGGGGAGGTCCTGCGTCGTCGAGGTCCCACTCACCTCCGATGCCATGTTGGGCGGTTCCTCGTCGTCCCGGGGCCTCTGTCCGTCGGGTCTGGAAGACAAGACCCGACTGACCACCGGAATTCGCTCCGGGTTCAGGAACCGCGCTTGGCCGAGGGCAGCCCAGGGAGGCGGATACAGGCAGCGCGTGCGCCACAGTCCCCGGCGTCTAGAGCTCCCGCCGGTCCCGCCCGACCCGCCCGTCCTGTGACCGCGCACTCACCACCGCCTGGTCGCGCAGTCAGTCTCAACCCAGCTACGGCGTAGCTGCTCTGGCGGGGATCGCGTCAGCAGCCGCCAGCCCTGTCCCTGCCTCCCGGCGGCGGCCACACCAATCCGCGGCGGCCCGGCGAGGTGGGCGTTGCCTGCACCTTCCAACCCAGGCTACGGGCGGAGCCGTCTCTAGCCTGGCTGGCGAGCCGCCCCCGGGCGCGGGTCGAGGCTGAGAGGCTGGTGACTGAGCTGCAGCGCTCCTTGGGGCCCGACGAGCTGGGCCTGGAGACCCGGGCTAGGGTAGAGGTGACCACACTGGGCCCCAGCCCCGCGGGGGTGACATGGATTGCCCGCTCACTCATTCATTCAACAGACACGTACAGGGCATCTACTTCGTGCTGAGTGCAAAGTTCGATGGTGAAGAAAAAGGAATGAACTTAAGAAATGGAGCCTGCTTCAAGAAACTCTGCCAGGCTCGCCCTGGTGGAGTCGCAGTTTGGTCCGTTGCCTCCGGCGGAATGCAGTCCACATACATCTGAGGACTGTGGGAAATAACCAAGGTGAACAGATAAACTGAATAAAAATGCGTCCTCCTTTCTCTTCCTGCCTGCCTACTCACCTTCACTCCTGCCTGCACCTTTCCGAAAGAAAGGAAAGAAAGAAAAAGAAAGAAAGAAAAGAACAAAGGAAGAAGGAGGAAGGAAAGGGGAAATGGAAGAAGGAAGGAGGAGGAGGGGAAGGGGAGGGAGAAAAGGAGTAGGAAGAAGAGAAGGAAGAAGACCAGAGGCCAGAATGTGAACAGCGGGTTTGGAGAACAGGAAGCCAAGCCATCTGAGTGGCTATAACAGAATGAGGGCTTCCAGAGTGGGGGTGAGGAGGAAACTTGAGAAGTAGGTTGGGGCCAGAAAGGGCTTTGAGGGAAGCCATATTTTGTTTGTGTTTTAGGAAGACGATCAATAGAGGGGAAAAGAAACTGATGGCTGATATGTAGTGTGGGTCAAGTATAGAGTTATTTGGAGTTTCCAGAATGCATCAGGCTGCTTCAAACTTCAAATGTTCTTTCCAGAATCTGGCATGGCCGTCCCTTGCTCTTTTGCCTTGATACCTTCCATTCATTTCTCAGTATTTTAGCCAAGCATTACCAACGTCAGGGAGACTCTGTGGGTGATCCAGTGTCCACTAATCATAAGAATCTGAATAGTTCTATCAGTATAAATTTTAAGGAAAGAAATATTATCAGAGAAAAGAGGATCATTAAATAATAAAGAAAGCTTTATTTATCATAAAGAGCTGGCAGCCCTAATTAGTATGCTCTTAATAACATAGCTTCAAAATATATGAAGCGTTAAGTGAACTAAAGGGATAGATAACTAACTCCAAAATTGCATTTTGAGATTTAACATCTATAATTGACAGCGCTACTGCTCCCCAAAATCGGGAAAAATAAAAGATCTAAATGAAATAATCTACCAACTGGACTTAGTTGTTATTTTTAGAACATACCACCTAGTAACTGTAAAATAAATTAACTTTTGCCCTTTGCATGAAGCAGGGTGATGATAATAATTTTTGTATTTAAAAATTATCTATGAAATATGTTACAGAAAAATATATACTATGGAACACAATTCAGCAATAAAAAGAAATGAGCTACTGAGACTTGCAACATTTTGACTGAATGTCCAGGAAATTATGCTTAGTCAGGTAGAAAAAGTCAATCCCAAAAGGTCCCATATTGTATAACTGTAGATACGACATTTTGAAATGACGTATTTTAGAAATGGAGGACATATTGGTGGTTGACAGGGGTTAGGGGACAGTTATAAAAGGGCAATACGAGGGATCGTGGAGGTTTTGGAACTGTTCAGTATCCTGGCTGTGGTGGTGAATATTCCAACCTGCATAGATGGTTAAATTGTATAAAACTTAATGCACATGCAGACGCACTTCAAAAGAGTACAGGTAAATTTGGGAAATCTGAATAGAATCAGTGGATTGTATCAATGTCAATATCTTAGTTGTGAGAGGTTTTGAAAAACGTTACCATTGGAGAAAACTGGGCAAAGTAGAAAGACTTATTTCTGAATTTTTTCTCACAACTGCACGTGAATCTAAAATTATGTTGAGCAAAATTTTAATAAAAATATATTACAAAAGCCATCCATTCACTTTAGAATATATCTAAAATAGACAATGGTACAATGTTTTGTTTTTGTTTTTTGTTATTTTTTAGAGATACATATTAAGAATTTTTAGGTGGAGTTTATTTTTAAATGCTTAACAACAAGAAAAGAATGAGCAAGATTGATTTGAAAAATGTCAATAGTGGTTGAAATGAGCATGCTGAATATTTCCAAGCACTGAAAAAGATGCTGTCAGGCATGCCCTGGTAGAACAGTGGTTAGGTCCACTTCCTCTGAGTTTGCATCCTGGGGTCCGGGCAAACAACCAAAGTGAAAACACTAAATAAAATAAATAAAAATGCTTCCTTCTCTCTCTTCATGTCTGCCTGCCTACTTCATTCCTGTCTGAACCATTTCCTTAAAATAAAAAAATTTTTAAAAAGCTCACAGTCCCACTGTTAAAACCCTAATGAACCTGGATGTGTTTGTGTACATATATCTGATCTATATATCATTATTTATTGGGGTATAGCTGATATATAATAATATACAAATATTTAAAGTTACAATTTGATGTATTGTGATATATATTCCCATGATATCACAACATAATCAAAATAGTGAGTGCATCCATCACACCCAAAAGTAAAAACATTCATCTACTTCATGTAACCAGTTAGTTTGCATTTTATTTATATATATGTATGTAAATGTATATAGAATATGTGTACCTTTTTCAGCACAATTATCTTTATATCTATGCATATTATTATAAATCAACAGTCATTTCATTTTTACTTATAAAGAAACATTCCATTGTATGGATATACCACAATTTATTTATCCATCTGCCTGCTGATGGACATTTGAGTTGCTTCTAATTTTGGGCTACTACAAATGTTATCTAGTGCTAATGTGTTCCCTTACGTCAGTTAAACAAAAGCTAAAACATGGTTTAGTTGTGCTTATTCAAACTGGAGAGGTTATGGAGAACAGCAGAGTTTACAACCATAGGTTAGCAAATGAAGGCACATGCCTGCATATGCCTGAGAGGAACTAGGGGAACTAGCTAACGCCAGCATGATGGAGGTAAAGTTGAGACAAGAGTCAAAAAGGACACATTCAATCCCACCTCTCTGAGCCTTGACAACTCCAGTTCACATCAAATGAGGGCCTAAAGTAGGAGTGATCTGTTTCTGGAATGTTCTGACCCCCTTTGGTGAATCTGCAGATATCAGAGACACAAATGCTGTCCGTTTTCCATCTCTTTCTTTGCAAAAAGCGTGTAAAATTTGGCACATGTGCCAGAGGGGGGGAAGGACTTTAGAACATGAGCTCCCTTCTCTCTCTTTGGTCAAATAATTTCTTTTCGCAGGTTCTTACTTGTTGTCCTCCATCTTTATTGGCAGTTGGGAAAATAACTTGGAGGAGAGTGGTAATTAATACACATAAAATGTGTATTTACAAGACATCTGCTTTCCTTGGGTAAACATCCAGGAGTGGAATGACTGGATCCAATGGAAGATGTATGTTTAACTTTCTAGGAAATTAACTAGTACCAAAGTAGTTGTGCAAGGGTGCTCTTCCCACCACAGTGTATAAGAGTTTTGTTTTTGTATATTCTTGTTTCATGATATGTAGAGATCATCTGGTTCTCATTGTAGATATGCTGTCCAGGTTTTGAGGAAAATCATGGAGCCCCTCACTATCCTTCATTATTGAGACAGTTGACATGAGTTGAATTAGGGACCTCCAGTGAGTAAGACAACTTATTACATGTCAGTGCATGACTATGAAGTGGGCTTGGGAACAAGTGATCAGCCCTATTCAAGGGCATTTTACTGGAGTCCCTCAGTAGGTAGGCAGAATAATAGCTCCCTAAATAGATGTCCACATCCTAATCCAGCAGACACTGTAGATATGTTATCACTCGTGGCCAAAGGGACTTTGCAGACATGATTATGAGCTTATCCTGGACCATTTGTTTCACCAGGTCCTTGACCGTTTCCTTGAAATGGTTAAACAATATGTGGCACACGGCTCATTTGTGGTTTTTGTTAGGCAGCTCTGACTCATCAGAACTGCGTCACTCGCCGGTTTTAGAGAAGGCAATGGAAGTTACAGCCATAGATTAGAAAATGATGGCGGCTGGACTGTCTTGGTTCCGGATTGTGTGCGTGGAGAACTATGGGAACTAGGTAGACTCCACAGAGGATAAGCGTCAAGGACATATTAAATCCCCACCCCTCTGAGCCTGACAGCTCCAGTCCAAACCAAGCAAAGACTGAAAGTAGGAGTGATCTCCTGTTCCTGCAGATGTCAGACACACACCACCCCTTCCCTCCCTGTCCTGTGCAAAAATCTGTTACCCAGTCCTCGTGTTGCTCAGCTGGGGAAGGCGTTTCAAGCGTGAGCTTTAAGCAGAAAGCAGGAATCCCTCTTTAGCCAAAGAATACATTTGTTTTGGCAGCTCCTACTGTGTCCCTCCATCTTTATTAGCTGTCTGAGAACAAATAACTTACAGGATATCGGTAAGACTCAGACATAGTATCTATGTATTTTCTTCCTCACTCAATGCCCAGTGCTTTGGTGTCATAAGCCCCCTTTTAACTGAACCTCACTTATCCAAGGTCACACCCAAGGAGTGAAGCAGCTCAGATTTAACCCTCGGGTCCCTTGACTCTCAGGCTGGTCAGAGCACACACTCCAATATGGTAACCGCCACTTGAGTCCTTCTAGAATGCTGCCAATAGTGAGGTCTCTGCCTAGGCTGACTAAACAAGTATCTATTGGGACTCCTTCTTTATATATATAAGAGGAAGGAAGCGAGTAGGAATGAAGATGTGAATGCGGCAGGGAGAACAGGAAGAGGAGGAGGAAGAAGAGGAGGAGGAAGAAGAATTTTAGTTGTTCCATAGGCCCTGGCCATGAACTGCGTCCTTGGGCTGTATGTGGACTGTACCCCAGGTGTCGGCTCAACATCTGAGCCACCAGGGCATGCCAGAATTGGAACTCTTGCCATGCCCTGTGGCATTCTTTCACACTCCTGCACACTCAATACCATGTATGTGTATGGTCGATGTTAACTCTCTACGTGAAGAGTATGGCAACCCACAGACATGAGAGACTTTGTCCAGCATTTGTTTTCACTACCAGGACTGAAAGGACAATTGATTATCATGTGAGATTTAGTAAAGATACTATTAGTCATTTGTTCTTAACTTGATTCCTCAGGATCATTTCTCTTTCTTTTTAAAGAATGGTAAGAGAATTGGTGAGCCCTGGTGGCGTAGCAGATAAGGCCACAAGACATAGTCTGCATTACAACCCAAGGACCCAAATTGGGCAGGGTCTGGGAAGGGGTTGGTAGCAAACAACCAAAATGAACAACTAAATAAAATAAAGTTCTTCCTCCCCTCTCTTCCTGCCTACATATTTGCCTTCATTCCTGCCTATATCTTTCTGAGAGAGAGGGCCGGGGGGGCGGTAAGAGAAAGGAGGGAGAAACAAGAAGTGTTTGGGAGGAAGAGAAGGAGAGGGAGGAAGAGAAGGAGAGAGAGGAAGAGGAAGCACTTTCATTTATTTATTTTGTGTTCTTGGTTGTTATGGGTCCCAAATCCAGGCCCTGGGCCCGACATGGTCTACACTGCAGTGAGAAGGTGACAAATGAGCAGAGACATGAGGAATTGAAGGAGTGAGACCTGGGAAAATCTGGGCAACATTCCAGAAAAGGGAACAGTAAGAAGTTTAAGACCTCATGACAGGAACAGCTCTGGATGTCTGAGGAACACAAAGAGTCAGTGCAACTGGAGATAAGAGCACCTGAGCGACAGAAAAAATCACAGAACAGAAGAGAGGTGGGGGTGGAGCAGGGCAGGCTACTGGGTTCCAGTCACTGGAAGCACCTAGTCTTCATTCTGAATGACATGGGGAGCCACAGGAGAATGTGGAGCAGAAAACAGCATGATCTAACTTAGAATTTAAAAGGATCTCTCTGGCTTTTGTGTTGAGAAGGTACTAGAAGGGTAGGGGTAGGAACACGGACTCTAATGAGAAGGTTCTTGCAACCGACTAGATCAAAAATGATGGTGGCTCAGTCTAAGATGAAGCACCAAAGATGGGAGAAACGGACTCTAAATGGAATTTGAAGCAGATTCAACTGGATTATGTGATTGATCAGATTTAGGCATGTGGAAAAATAGAAATAAAAAATGACTCCAAGCTTTTTGATCAAAGCAATTAGGTGGATGGAGTTGCCTTTACTGTCACGGGAAGGACAAATTGAGGAGTTGTTTTAGATGTCTTTTAAACAACCAAGGAAAAGGATCAAACAGGCATTTGGATACCAAAGTTGTCCCTCATTTTGCTGTAAGTAACCAAATTGGGATCTAAATTCAAGATAAGTTCAACTCTACCACTCTTGTCTTTTCTGTATTCAGTATCTGCCCCCAGACTCTTGCTTTTGGCCAAGATGGAGACTCAGGCAGCCTCAAGCAAGGGAAGCTGTGGAGAGGCCTTAATGGAGACAGGAGAGCAGGTATTTCAGCCATTGAGCGGCCCAGCCTTGTTGCCTGGATTATTTTCTTGTTCAGGCTCCCTTGGGCCGCCCACAGACTCTTTTTTCCACAGAGGACGGCCTTTGCAATCCTGATTACTCAACTATGCTCAGGGGATAGGTAAGCTGCAGCATATGGCCCCAAGGTGTTAGGGTGTCCTCTCTTGAAGAAACTGGAGCTCAGCCCACTTTATCATGGGGCCTTCCAAAGCCTCTCTTCGGCAGAAGACCCTCCCTGAAGCCTTGACCTGTCCCATGCCTGCCACAAACACCCCTAGCTTTGAGACGCCTCTCCACCTCATTAGTCATTCCCCTCTGTGACTCCTCTGCGTGTAAACACAAGGTATTGTAGTTATTGATGTCCGGAGCTGGTTCTCCAGCTGGCCTGTCAGTTAGACAGGACAAAGGGTGTGTGTTTGTTTCATCACCACTGAGAGGCCCATCACTGCATGTGTGCTGAGTGAATAAGACCATGAGTAACCCTGGTTCTGTGGGGCCCCGACCTCCTCAAGTGAGCTTGAGGGAGCTTTCCACTTGAATCAGGCCGGTAGGGCCTAGATGGCATTTTAGATACTTGATGATTTTTTTTTAAGTAAATGAGTTGTTTTTAAAACAAAGTTTTTGTGGCATGCCCTGCTGGCTCAGACACTAAACCAGCTCTGGGGCATAAACCATGTAAAACCCAAGGACCTAGGTTCTCAACCCAGGGCCAGGGGGAACAGCCAAAATACACAAGCAAATAAAAATGCTTCCTCCTCCTCTCTCTCCCTTCCTTCCTCTAGAAAAATTATAATTTACAAGTAACAGGTCTTAAAAAATGTTTTTTAAACAATGAATGTGTAAAGTTAAATGTTAAAAATTTCTCCTAACTTCTCTTCCAATGATGGGGGTGGGCTTAGGTTCCACGTAGGTTGGATGTAGAGTCCATCCAGAAAGAATTCAAGGTGAGCCATATGGCCAGGATCACACGGCAAGTTGATTCTTAGAAACAGAGCAGCTAGTTTAAGCTCCCTTGAGGCTGGGAAAGTTTCACTAAGAAAGTTGCGCACAAGTGTGTGTGCCAAACCATGTGCATCACGCCAATGGTGTAGAGTCCATATGGTGTCCCATAAATACCTGGGGGATGGAATTCCTCCCTTCAAGGGTGTCACTAGGCTGTGATCCTGAGTGCCTGCCAGTCCATCCCGAGTTCTAAGATCTGCTGTTGCCAAGGGGTGTGGCTTACGTTACTAAGGGAGGGTCTGAAAGTCCATCCTCACTAATCCTAGGTGGCTGGTTAGCATGCTTTAGATTTGGCCAGGTAATTTATTTCCTGCTTATATATATCTGCATCCCTGGTTTACAGATTTTATTTTTAAAATACAGGTGCAGACAGGAGTGAAGGCAAGTTGGCAGGCAGGCAGGAAGTGACAGGAGGAAAAACCATTTCTTTTATTCTTCATTTTCAGTTGTTCACACTCATACCAGACCCGGGACTCGAACCTGGGGGTAAGTGGCCTGTCCTCCTTTGGAGGTGATTGACCTGCTACTCCACCAGGGTGTGCCACTTTATAGGTTTTTCAGGTCCACTATCCCGCATCACTGATCTACTGGTAAAATTTAAAAAATATATTAATAGCTTTATTAATACATAACTCACATGAAATACTTTTCACCCATATCAGTTGCCACACCATGTGCATTACTCCACGTGTATAGAAGGAATATGGTATTTTTAGTATATTCACGGCATTTTACAGCCATTGCCACAACTGAATTTTAGAACATTTTCATCTTCTCCCCATAAAACTCAGTATTAGTTGCACTCTCTTTACTTCCCAGATGTTCTTTTCCAAACTCTCAGGCAACTGCCAACTACTTTCTATCTATAGATTTGCCTATTCTTGGAAATTTCATATAAATAGAATTATACAATGTGACTTTTGAACCTGGATTCTTACATGTAGAATGATTTTGAGGGCTACCCAGCTTGTAGCATATATTAGTATTTCCTTCATTTTTGTTGTTAAATTGTATTCCATTGTATTAATTCCATTAATATAGCATATTTTATTTCTCTGATTCTCCTGTATTTGTTCAGACTGAATCCCTACCAGATGTTTGTAGATGAGTGATCTTGGTTAATTCATATTGTCTCCATGCCTGCCTTGGTTTCCACAATTGTAAATTTTAAATGATGAAATCTACCTTGTACAGTATCATGGTTGTACTATCATATTTGTTTAGCAGTTACACTTCATAAGGATTATGTAAAACAACTACCATTTTTTCAGATTGGGGACCTGAGTTAGGAGAGGTTAAGTAATCTCCCCAAGGTCAATTGCCTTTAAGAGAGTGGAGGTAAAGAAAATCACAAGTGGTCTGTCTGCGTGAAGAATAAGTTCAGTGTATGAGCCATCATTTAGTAACACCTGTCTCTTAATATTTTGTCATGTTGCCTTTGTGTAAATTTTGAAAAGGCCAGGTTAGAGGCTGTGCTTGTCCTTGACGCTCTTCAGACTTTTTTTTGCCAACTATCTCTCAAGGAAGAATGTGAACTGGTAGCGGGGAGGCTGGCTTTTTCTTTACTTTTTTTTACTTTTTAAACGTTTTATTCAATTATAAAGGTTAAACGAAATTCACCCCAGTAAATTTGGCTTTATTAAGTGATTCAGGAATTGGGTAGCATCCTACCTAACAAACATGCTAAATGCTGAATCAAATGCAAGGTTTTTATAGGCAAAAACTGGGTGGATTGAAGAGGTTATTAGTAAAATAAAAGACTGTTGCAGGCAGTTACCTTCTCCTAGTGGTCAGGAATGGCTGAGGTCTTATCAGGTAGACCTTAGCAGTACCTTGACAGTATTGCTCAGGAAGTTTCAGACTGATTTAAACTTTCACTTCTGAAAGAGGCTGAATCTGCAGTTAGGTTGGGTATTACAGCAACTATTTGTGGTTTAACATTAAGTGACTCCACTTTGACCCTGCTGTCTTTTTTTTTTTTTTAAAGAAAAGATAGGAATAAAGGTGAATAGGCAGGCAGGGAAAGCAAGGATGAAGCATTTTGATTTGTTTTTATTTAGTTGATCATTTTGGTTGTCACCCCCACCCCCCACCCTGTCCCTCTCCATTCCAGTCCCAGGACGCGAACCTGGGTCCTAAGGAGCGCACATGGACTGCACTCAACAGGAGGCAGTGGTCCCAACCGCTACTCCACCAGGTGGCACCTGTTGTCTATTTCTTTAAACAGCATACAAACATAAAGCCGCACATTAAGAGCAAGCTCACTGAACTTTCAGAAAATGAATTACCCCGTGTATCCAGGACCCGAATCCTGGCCCATTATTACTCTGACAGAAGCAAGACCGCGAGAACCTGAGGAAAGTACTGCCGCAAATGTTAACAGTTTGAAGTCCGTTTGGATGAAGGAAGAGCACAGGGATCCGAGGCCCAGACCCTTCCAGCAAACAGCAGCGGTCCGGCGGATCCACCGGGCTCCCAGCGTGCAGCGCGGCGGTGCCGGAGGTCCCGGCGTGCAGCGCGGCAGTGCCGGAGATCCCGGCGTGCAGCGCGGCAGTGCCGGAGATCCCGGCGTGCAGCGCGGCGGTCCCGGCGTGCCGCGCCGCACTGAGCCGCTGCTTGGCGTTCTGCGGGCTTGGCGGCCGCGAGGGCCTGTAGCGGCTGGAGGAGACTTCGAGGAGCGGACAACATGGAAGTGTAAGCCGCCCAGGGCACGTTCTAGCTTTGGGCGGAATCTCATAGTTGCGGGTGGCTGAGCACTGGGAGCCGGGAGGCAGGGACTTGGGGCGACCGGCTTGCGGGGAGGGCGACGGCCCTGTGTCGGCGCGGCGGTGGAGAGCCTCTGAACCCTCACCCACTCCCCCGCGGGGCCGAGTGCCACGGGGCCTGTACCTGCCCCTCCCACCTTCTCTGACTAGCGTTTCCCGCGTCGCGGTGAGGAGCCCGGCGCTTACCGGACGGGCCCCGGAAGGCGTACAGGCCGGAGCCCGTCCTCAAGTGCTGGGGAACGGTCTTTGCCCCGGGACGGTGGTCTCCTGGGGAGCCTAACTCAGAAGAGGTACTAGCAGAGCGCGATGAGGAGCAGGGAGCCAGCCCTGTGAGGGAAGGGGACAGTTTTTCTGGAGTGCTTGAGCCGGAACTGGGACCTAAGTGAGTGTGTAGGAGTAGAAGTCATCCTAACAATTTAATTCCGCGGGAGTTTCAGTGATCATTGCACCTCGTGCAAATGGAAGTTTTCACTGCTACTGTCCATGTGGGTTTTTACGTGGTCGGCATTAACTTGTAGGCATACCTACCTTGTAGTTTGAAACCGATTTTTTTTAACCTTTTAATAACATCTGTTGAGGTAAACTTGTTTTACAAATCAATGTAAACCCAAAGGTACAGACTCCCCATTTCTCTAATGTCTCCCAGTTAGTACATTGTTTTTTGTTTCGATATTTTCTTTTGCTGTTGCAGAAGCTTTTAGTTTCTTGCAGTCCTGCTTGTTTATTTTTATTTTTATTTTCTTTGATGCTGGAGTTGAGTCTCCAAAGACCTCTAAGCTTGATGTCATGGAATGTCTTTTTCCTGTGTTGTTTTCCAATAATTTTAAGATTTTTGGTCTTACATCTAAGTCTCTAGTCTATTTTGAATTAATTTTTGTGTGTGGTGTTAGTGACTGGTCTAGCTTCTTTGGCAGGTTGCTTTCTAGTTTTCCCAACATCGTTTATTGAAAGACTTTATTGTATGCTGTTGACTCATTTGTCATAAATTAACTGACCATATGTGAGTCAATTTGTGCCTCTATTATTCAGTTCCATGCAGTTTTGATCATTATCACCTTGTATATAGCTCAATATCTGGAAGTGTGATACCTCCAGTTTTGTTCTTTCTTTCTCATGGTTACTTTAGCTATTTGGATTCTTTCCTTCTATACAAATTTTAAGATTTTTTTTGTTCCTACTTCCTTGAAATATGCTCATGGGATTTTTTATAGGAATTGCATTAAACCTGTATATTGCTTTAGGCAAGATTTCCATTTTAACATTGTTGCTTCTTCCCACAGGAGCAGGGGATATCTTCTCATCTCTTTGTTTCTTCCTTTATTTCTTTTAAAAAGGACTTTATAGTTTTCCTTGTACAGGTATTTTACTTCCTTTAATAAGTATATTCCCCAAGATATTTGATTCTTTTTCCTTCTTTTGTAAATAGGGTCGTTTCCTTGGTTTTGTTTTCTAGTGTATTGTTTGCATATAATAATGTAGCAGATTTATGTGCATTGATTTTGTAGCCTGCCATTTTACTGTATTTGTTGATTAGTTCTAGTAGTTTTTTTTTTTTTTTTTAAGAGTTTTTAGGGTTTTTAGCATATATAATCATGTCATCTGGAAATAGCATCGTTTTGCTTCCTCCTTTTCAATTTGGATTCTTTCATTTCATCTTCTTGCTTAATTGCTCTAAGACCTCCAGTATGATATTACATAGCATCGGTGAGAGTGGACAGCTTTGCTTTGTTCCTGATCTTAGAAGAAATGCTTTTTTCAATTTTTTCACTGTTGAGTGTGTTGTTGGTTGTGGGTCTACCATATATGCCTTTAATATGTTGAGTTATCTACCTTCTATCTTCATTTTATGCAGGGTTTTTTTTTTTTAAATCAAAAATGGTTGTTAAATCTTGTCCAAAGCTTTCTCTGCATCTATTGATATGATCATATGGTTTTTCTTCTTGCTATTATTCATATGTGTATGGTATTAATAGATTTGTGTATGTTGAACCATCCTTGCATCCCTGGGATAAATCCCACTTGGTCATGATGAATGAGCCTTTTGATATTTTTTTGGATTCCATTTGCTAATATTTTGTTGAGAATTCTTGCATCTATGTTCATTATTGGTATTGGTTTGTAGTTTTCTTTCTTAGTGATGTCTCTGTCAGCCTTTGGCATAAGTGTGATGTTAGCCTCATATAGGAAGTATTTGGCAGCATTCCTTGTTCTTTAATTTTTTGGAAGAGTTTGAAGAAAATAGGTATTAATTGTTCTCTGAAGTTTTGATAAAACTCACTAGGAAATTCATTCAGTCCTGGGCTTTTATTTTTAGGGACACTTTTGTTTACCTCTTCAATTTCCTTGCTTGTGATGGTTCTGTTCAGTTTTTCCAGTTCTTCCTGATTTGGTCGTGGTTGACTATATGTTTCTAAACTGTCCATGCCTTCCAGATGGCCCGTTTTATTAGCATAGAGCTGTTCATAGCAGTCTCTTAGAATGTTTTGTATTTCTGTGGTGTCTGTTGGAACGTTTCCCTTTTTATTTCTGATTCTAGTTTTGAGAGTTTTTCTCTCTTTATTCATGAGTCTAGCCAATAGTTTGTCAATTTTATTTTTTTTGAAAGAACCAACTTTTGTTTTCACTGATCTTCTGAATTGTCTTTTGTTTTCTATTTGGTTTATTTTTTGTTTGAATTATTATTTCTTTTTGCCTACTGATTTTGTCTTTAATTGTTTTTTCTTTAGGTGCTTTAAATGTAAGGTTAGATTGTTTATTTGTGATTTTTCTTGTTTTGTGAGGTTGGCCAGGATTATATTGAACTTCTCTTATTACTGCTGCATTCCATTAATTCCGATAGCTAGTGTCTTCATTCTCATATGATTCCAAGTACTTTTTAATTCATTTTTTGAGTTCTTCTTTTACATTTGAGTCATTTGGAAGCTTTTTGTTTAGTCTCCAATTAATTTGTAGTCTTCTAACTTTCTTCTTATTTTTTTTTTAAAGGAAATGTGCAGGTAGGAATGAAGGTCAGCAGGCAGCCAGACGGGAAGAGAGTGGAGGAAGAAACACTTATTTTTATTTAGTTGTTCATACTACCTGTAGTTGTTACTCCCACCCCCCACCCCAGGGACTGGAACCTGGAGCTATGTGGCCTTTATTCCTTTAGAGGCACTCCTAAATGTCTGGTTACCTAACTGCTGCTCCAGCAGGGTGTACCTTTCAGATTCTTTTTGTGATTGATTTATAGAATTTAGCCATTGTGGTCAGAGAAGTGATTTCAATCTTTGTAAATTTATTGAGGCATATTTTGTGTCCCAGCATATGCTCTATCCTTGAGAATGTTCCTTACTTGAGAAGGATGTGAATTCTGTAGTTGTTGAATGAAGTCTTTAGTGTATGTCTGTTAGACCATTGGAACAAATTGGTCATTTAAAGCTGTTATTTCCCTCTTAATTTTCGGCCTGATTGATCTGTCTGTTGTTGTAAGTGGAGTGTTGAAGTCTCCTGCTATTATTGTATTGCTGTCTGTGATGCCCATTAGTTCTGATAATATTTGCTTTATATAGTTGATGCTCCTTCATTTGGTACATGTATGTTAATAATCGTTATGTCTTCTTGCTGGATTGACCCCCTAATCATTTTATAATATCCATCTGTCTTTTGTCATACTTGTTATTTGAAATCTGTTTTATCTGAATCTGATATAAATATAACTGTTTCTCCTCTTTTTTATTTTTTTGTTGACATTTGATTGTAGGACTGTCTTCCAACCATTGACTTTGAGACCATGTTTATCTTTTCAAAGAAGGTGAATTTCCTGAATGCAGCATAAGACTGGGTTATGATGTCTTTTGAGTTTGCCTTGAGGTTTACATTAAGTTTTCTTTCTTTATTTACAGTTTTTATTTGAAAGTAAATTAGTCTTGAGCTCATTCTGTTTCCATTGTTAGTCTCTTTCTCCCCACTTTATATTTTCTTGTCTTGATATTTTTAAGTGGGGTTTCTTTACACTTTATAGGGCTTTCTTTAGTATTGTAGAGCTGGTTTTGTGATGATCAATTCCTTTAAATTTTGCTGATTGGAACAGCTTTTTAAATATTTCTTCAATTCTAAATGATAAACTAGTAAGGTAAAATATACTGGGTTGGAAATCCTTTTCTTTCTTCTTTGAATATATCATGCCATTCCCTTTGGGCCTGTAGATTTTTCCCCTGAGAAATCTGCTGACAATGTTATGGGGGCACCATTGTATGTGACTCATTTTTCTTTAACTGTTTTTTTAAAATTGTTTTGTATTTTTAACATTTTGATGATTATGTGTCTTATTATAAGTTCTGTTTGGGTTTCTTTTGTTTGGAGCTTTGAGTTTCTTGGATCTGGGAACCTGCTTCATTCTTGAGGTTAGGGATATTCTGAGCTATTATTTCTTCTAATACAGTTTCTGCCCCTTTTTCTCTCTCTTCTTCTGTGACCCCTATGTTGCAAATGTTGTTCCTTTTGATGTTATCCCCTAGGTCTCATATGCTGTCTTCATTTCTTGTCATTCATTTTTCTCTTTGCTGGTTTACATTCCTCTGCCTTGTCTTCTAGCTCACTGATTCTGTTGGAGTTTTCTTCCATCTTACTCTTGAGTCCCTCTAATGAGTTTTTTATTTCAACTCCTATATTCTTTATTTCCTTGACATGTTTTTAGCTGCTTCATATCTTCTCTGTTATGGTTCTCTTTTTGTTCCTCTATTGTTTTCCAGATTTCCATGAGTATATTTATAACCATAGTCCTGAATTCTTCTTCAGGTAGGTTAGACATATCTGTTATATTCATATTTTCTCCTGGAGTTTTACTTGGATCCATCATTTTGCATATATTTCTCTTTGTCTTCAGTTTGGCATTCTACTTGTATTTCTTTGGGTTAGGTTTCCCTCAAGTAAATGCCTTTTGTTAGGCTATTGAATTGCTTAGTAGGCCTGGATCTTGGTTTGAACACTGGTTCTTTAGTTTAGCGATATCACTACTGGTCAGATTTATTGAAGCTCTGAGGTGGACCCTGTGTTGAAGTCTGAGCATCCAGCCTATGGGGTTGGAGTTTGTGTGTGGGGTGCAGAGCCTTTCTCTAGCGTCACTGTCTGAATGGTGAAGTCCACCAGTAGATCACTGTTGGTCCACAGTCAATATGCGGGCTGCAGTTTCAACTCTGTCCACAGAGTGAGCGGAGCTAGCTGTTAGTTGTTGTAGGTTCTTCCCTTCTGGAAGACTCTCCTTTCTCCAGAGAAGCTGCAATCCCAGCATGGGTGGTAACCCTGCCCTTTGGTTTAGGGTTGGGATTTCAGTTGGGCAGGTCCTGTTGCACCAGTAATGGCAGGAATGTCTTGCTTTCCCCTAGATGCTTTCCTGTAATGGCGTTTTCCTATGCTAATTCCACTCAAGAGCTACATCTCAGTTTCCCCAGGTGCGCATCCTTTTCTTGCCCTGTGCTGAGAGCCCCCCTCCCCTGACTCAGTAACTGTGAGCCTGCTGGGAGTGCCCTCTGATGCTGGAGTGAGTCTCTTACCATGGCTCTTTTCCCTTTGGCTCAGCTTTTTCCCCCTGGAGTCCTGAAACCAAGATGTGGCACCAAAATCTTGTCATTTCCCCCACCTTTTGTGGTGGCATATACTGCTGCAGTCTGTGTAGATGTTGGTTCCACTTTTCCTCAGCATTTGTGTCTGCTAAATAGGTGCTTTCTAGTTGTTCTGTGGGGAGAGGGGAGTCTGGGAATCCTAATAGATTGCCATTTTGGGCTGTCTTAGCACTGATATTTCAATATTTCTATTTTCCTTTATGTTCTTTTGTTTGACACTCAATGGTTCTATGTACAGTAAATCCTTATTTAATACCTATAGGTTGGAAATGAAACAGTTTAAGTGCAGTAACTCATAAAGGCAAGTAGGTCCAGGAATAACAAGGTTTCCTTAAAGTTCAACCCAGGATTGCTTTTTTCTCAGCATTATAAAGAAACAGTCTTAAAACTAAGTGATGCTATTCAAGGACCTGATACTACATTTTAGACTGGCTTGTATTTTGTTGTTGCTGCGGAAAGTTTTATTGCTCCTATTTGACCCATGACCTGGGAGAGGGCGCCACTATGCTAAAAAAAAATACCTGATCATTGGTCTCAAGGAGAGACACAGGCAGAAGTCCTCACACCAGGGGCTGGCAGAGAGGCCTGTCAAAGCCACTGTACTCCTGGAGGCTCTTAATCATGCCTGAATCTAAGCCTTTCAAAGAGATGCCTGTCCAGCCCAGTCTCGGGGGGCCACCAACTTGGGAAGGTTAATCACTTGGTCCCACATCTTCTTTATGAGTTTCATCTAGGAATTGGCTCTCTAGGAACTCACAGACATGGGTGTCTTTTCCAGGCAGTATCCAGGGCATGCAGATCCAAAAGGATCTGGATTCAAGTTCTCCAAGATTATAGTGTTCTGGTGTCCAGGGATACTTACAGGCAGTTTAGGGGCACTTAGGAGCAGTTTGCCTCATTCATCTTGGAATGATTTCTGCATTTTCTGCAAGAGTCACTGTACTGACTTTGCCTCTTTAAGAGGTACTTGGTGCTCTTAGATTCCTTTAGTTCTCCTCAGTCAATTCGGAGGAAATGACCCATCCTTTTCAGAGCCACATCTTTGTGGTCAAAATAGAAGCCCAGAAAAAGGTAGATATAGGAGGACCACAGAAATCGATAAAACAGGCAGTTGTCAGTGGCCTCCACCTCTGTGAAAAAAACTGATGAATCTTGGAGCTCATAGTGATCAGCAGTAAGTAGCTAAGCTCAAAACACAGTATTCTGGAGATAGAAGATGATTCTTCTAGTAGCAACTGAAGAATATTGGAGGGTGGTTGGTAACTGGAAGAAGGGCCATCTGCGTATCTGTTCTGTGAAAACAAGAGACTGATCCATGGGACCGCAGGGATTACTGTCTTAAGATCTTTTTTTTTCTTTTAACGCATTATGTATATGTAATTGAAATGAAAACTCCATGAAACAGTGCTCTTACTATATGCAGTACACTTTAATTTTGACTTTATTAAAAATGAATGTTGACCCACTGAATTGATTTTGCAATCCACTTTAATCTGAAACTTGAAAGCCATTTATGTTTTTCACACACACATATAATCTAAACCATCATTATCAATTGTCTAGTAACAAGGTCCCTAGAACATTTCTTGTCAGCTTACAAACTTGTTTTAATTTAGCCATTTAGAATAAATCCCTTGATCCCATGTTTATTTTCACCAATTGTTTCATTTCTGCTTCTCATTATAACAAAATGATTTACGAATGTGGTTTATCCCTTCATTCTCTTTCTGTTGGACTTTGATCCATACCAGTCTGTAGAAATAGGTCTTGTGAAGATCACTGTAGCCCTCTATTTTGTCAAATCCAGTTGATTTTCAGGGCTCAGTTTAATTTATTTCACAGTAGCAATTGATAGAGAAATTCCAAAGCTCTTGGATTTGTAATGTACACTCCTGGATTTCCTCTACATCTAGGACTACTTCTCAGTTGCCTTTCCTGGCTTACTGTTTCTCCCTTAAAATTGTTGACCTCAAAAATGAACCAGTTATTTTACTGGCAAAATTCTAATAAATTCCTTTATATTCAGAAATAGCAGAGGAATTGCTGTTTAGAAAAAAGCAACCCATAGGAAAAAATCTATAGGCAAGTTCAGTAAAAAGGAGAGAAAAGGTATTTTATAGGTAAAGTTGGGAAGAGAAGTCATTAGTGGAAATCAAGAGGGTGGTGATGGTCTCTTATTGGCTGAGTTGCTGGGAAAGGAAGAAGTTCAGAAAGAGAAATCTCTTTCTTTTGGGACCTGTAATAAAGGATTCTTTTTATGTCTGTAATTGACATTGAGGAGTAATGGGTCTGAGTTTCCCCTTCTGGCTTCCACTCCATTTTAAATGAGGTTTATTTTAAATAGAAGGGCAGGTAGAGGAGGAAGAAGTATTCATTCATTCATTCATTCATTCATTTCAGCAAGTTTGGTCATCTGCACCTTCAGAATGTAATTTTGAATGCAGTCTCTTTCCAGCATCTTCACTGCAAATTTTGTAGTTTGTCATCTCTGGTCTGGATTAAGCAGTGGCCCTTAGCTTCCATTCTTGAGAGCCGCCCCTTTCCTAACTCATTCTGTTATCACAAAGCAATCAGAGTAGTCTTAAAATATTAATTGGATCAAGCCCATCTTATGTAAAACACCTTTTTGGCTTTTTATTGTGCTTAGAGGAAATCTGTGTTCCTTACTCCCGTATATACAAGACCCTTTATAGCCTCACCTACTCATCAACCTTCTCTTGCTACTGTCTCCACCCATCATAAATGCTTCCTCCTCCCCTCCCTTCCTCCTCTTTAAAAAAGAACCTCATTTAAAATACACAACTTTCTATTGGCAGTTTCTTGCAACCTTCTAAGCCTTTCCTGCCTTAGAACCTTTCATTGTTCCCTCTCCCTGGTATATTTTCTTCCTGTCCTACTCCTTTCATCTCCTTTTGATAGCTTAGGTTGAATGTCCCTGTTCAATGTTACTTTTCCTCTTTGGTCAGTCGATAAAATAAGTCCTCCTTGGTCTGTAACTCCTGGAAGATGGCAGTGCAATGTCCGTTGTTACTAGAAGACATCTCATATGGACCTCTAGGGGCTCTGTGCAGTCTCAGTTCAGAAAAGGGAAAATGCTCTTGGTGGCTAAGACAGTAGCAGAGGTGAAGAAACTTATCCTGGTGTGGACATCCTTAACAAAACCAACCATACATCTCACCTGAAGATCTCCAAAGTTATTTGGAATCTCTTGTCAAAGAAATTTTTGTTCATTTGTTCCTAGCAATTGGCAGGACATTCCCCTGGAACTTCCATCTGAAGTTCAACTTCTTGTCATGTTTAGCTGAAGACTTGGGCCATGCAGAGCCTAACTCCAGGCTGTACCAGATGTACAGGGTCAGGAGTGTTCTTGATATCGCTAATGTGCCCATTCAAGATAGATCTAAATTTGATGAACTTAGTGCCAGTAAACTGTCTCCTGACTTAAAAATTACTTAGGATTATTGAGCAGTTCAAAAGAGGAACACAACTGAAGTCATCTCCCCCCTCCCTCCCTGGTAAGACTTTTGACTGTTTATCATGTGAAATGTTATTAGAACTGTTCTCTAAACCTCCCTTTCTTGGAAGAATACCTTATCTTAAAAAAATCTCATCGTGAATTAACAGGGTTTTCTTTATGTTCACTGAAAATTATTTTTTAATAATGGAATCAGGTCATTAATAGTTTTGAAAAATTTTTTTTAAGAAAACACTATTTTTGGTTGTGCTGACCCCACCCCTTCCTGCCCATCCATATGTTCTACATGGTCCACACCCTAGCTGCAGGCACCTTGAGATTTTTCACTTTGAACTTAGTAATAAAATTTTTCTTCTTCAAAGGACAGTGTAATTATAGTGGGTTTAAGATATGAGGCCATTTGCATCCTGGTAATTTAGCAGTTTAGTCTGTTGCCTCTGGCTGTCATGAGCCACACACAAACCAAGGACTAGGTTTTTGTCCTCCATCCAGGGGGAATAACCAAGATGAACAGCTAAGTAAGAATAAAGTAAATGCTTCTTTCATCTCTCTTTCTTCCTGCCTGCCTGCCTAAGCCTTCATTTCTGCATGCACTTTTCCTTATAAAATTAAAATTAAAAAAGATGTGCTCAGATGTGAGCTTTAATTTTCCGAGGCAGAAAACAGTAGTTGCAAGAAAGTTTTTAATCCTGGTGGAATGCTTAAATCTAAGACAGTAATTAATAGATATGCCTATAGTACATATACATATATGTTATACATGTATACAAATAAGGAAACCTAGTTATTTATAAAAGAAACATTAAAAACATGGTAGGTCTTGTAGAATGTTGTTTCTTTTACTGTTTGCTTAACTGGACAAGTAGAAATAGAAATAATGCTATTTATTTAGGGTTAATCTTCAAAAAAAGTTCTCCATTTTGACTCTCATAGCACCTTGGTGTACTTTTTCCTTAAATAGCTGCAAGTTATAATAATAGATATATTTACTTATTTAGTGCCTTGTCTCCCTTATGAGAGTATACGTTCCGTGATAGCGGGCTCCAGTGTCTGTTCAGCTAATGTTTAACAGATTGTGGAAACAGCTAGCAGTTTATGGAAAAATTAAGTGGTTTTTTTTTTTTTTTTTGGTTTTTGGTTTTAAAAAGTTATTTTAACTGTCTAGTTAGCTGAGTATCATCATATTCACTTTATATGACTTAATTTAGTCCTTTAAAATTTTTTTGAAAAAACATTGTATCATAGCATTATAAAGATTTAAGATGTGCATCATTGTAAACTAACATCTGTGTATATAAGACATTAACATCAACAGTCAAAATGAAGTTTTCTGAGATATGGATGTGGTTTGGAAGTGCAAGAGCCTCTAAAATGGAAAGGTCTGGAGGCCTAACGTCTCATTCCTGTCTGGCCCCCAGCATGTGTGATCACTGTCATTGAAGTTCTTAGGGTCTTCAGCAGAACCCTATGTCTCCAAGAGGGTTAAACATATTTCATCTTTCTCAGGCTCTAGGCTCTCTAGGGCTTGGAGTGAGGAGGCATGTGTGAAAAATTCCCTGATCTTTTGCTACCTTTTTCTTCAATCTCTGAATACCTACTGAATGAATAATACATATAGACATACACTAGATAGTTTTTAAAGAATAGAGGAATATTTTTGCTTTATTTGGTTGTATGGTGAAATTTAAAAATAAAAACCTTTTGGCCATCATTTGTTAACTTATTCTCCTCAGGAAAAGGGTTGCAAAATATTCATAGCAAAATCAAGTATTTGTGTATGTAAAATATTTGCGGTGTGGCTAACTTTGTCAATGCTTTAGGATTATTTATATACTTGGAAAGCTTTGTATTCACTTTTATTTTTGAACTTAATGTACATAGTTAGAAATAGACAGTTTTCTATACCATCTTTTTGAGGTAGTGTCAAAATTTCCTTCATTTACAGCTGGAAATACTAAAGTATTAGAAAAGTTAGCTAATAGGACAATTCAATAACAACACTTTGAAGAGGATACTTGTTTGCTAGCTTCCAAGGCAGTGCTACAAATTAAATTGTTCATTGACTTTGAAGGCTGCCGGCCCACTTTTCTTGTGCCAGAGCTGTTTTTCAGAACATGAATTAAATTGATAACATAAGTTGAACAAAGGTGACTTTGAGCAATTCCATTCGTCACTGAATTCGTAAAAGTTAACTGTGTGGCAATTAATAAGCACAGTTTGCATGAACTTTTTGTGTGTGTATGTCTGCTTCTAAGGAAAGTCTGTCAATAGATCATTTTGTTCTGTTTATTTAGGATTTGATTTTCCAGTGTATTTGTTTACAGCCATTAAATTGACTTAGCAAGTTAAGCAAATTTTACAGGTTAAATTTCAAATAAGATGTCTAACTTCAGTCAACCAATTTGTTACTTAAAGAGATTAAGTGACTCTGTCTGTAACTATAAATTCATAGTGTTAAAAATTCACTTGGACTATTTGCTTTAAACACATGTAAATAAAGTCAGTACTAGTCTAAGTACTACTGAAGAATTTGAAGATATTTGTAAGTGAAGTGTCTAGAAGTCATGCTGAAGTGTTACCCATAGAGCAGACAATTCCTGCAGCTTATGAATGAATAATTGGACGGATTTGCTAAATGATGGATTCTAATAACCATTAAAAACATAGAAGGAAAATTAAATATTATGGTCTCAATTTTAAACTGTACTATTTTTTAACATTATGGAATTCTTGAATTTTCAATTTCCATTTTTCTCATCTTTTTATCCTAGAAAATTTTAAACCCATGGAACAGTTATATAAGGAGCATCACAAGGGCACACCATTGTGGGTCAGGAGGCTAAGGTGGCTAAGGTACAGATCATGGAAAGCCTAAGGACCTTGATTTGTGACCTGGGGCTAGGGGATTAAAAGAAAGAAATAAAGAGCATCACAGATACCTTTATGTCTTTTACCTAGGCTCATCATTTGTTAACTTATTGGTATATTTGCTTTATATCTCTTATACATGTATACTTTACTGATACATTTTAGTGGGCCATTTGAGTTATTAATATCATGTAATTTCACTCAGTTTTAAGAAGGTATTCTCCTATATAACTATAGTACCATTATCACACCTCGGGAATTTAATATTGATAAAACTAGTGTTAATAAAATACAACCCAGATCATATTTCTCCAATTATCCCAGTGTTATTTTAGCTGGGTTTTTTCAAGAACCAGTCAGGAATCATTCATTTCAGTTATTTATTTAATATTTATTGAGGTAGCTTTGCTTTATAAATTATTATGAATCCATATGTGCAGGTTTCCCATTCTTCAAACATGATAACCCAGCCTGAATACTACCAAACTACCAACAATTCTTCACCTTGTCCGTTGGTCCCTGCCCCCTCTTACTCGCCCTTTCTTTCCTGGTGACCTGAATTCTGTTGCCAGTGTCCAAGGGTTGATTTTGTTTAATCTGTTCCTTTGCTTTTTCTTTACATTACACCTATGAGAGAATTCATCTAGTGTCTGTCTTTCTTTTGACTTATTTCAGTGAGCATAATTTCAGTGAGCATAATCCTTTCTAGTTCCATCCATGTTTATTCAAATGACAGGATTTCATCTTTTCTAAGAGCTGTAGTAGTATTATACTTTGTGTGTGTTTGTATGTATATATGTATGTATGATGCATGTGTGTATACCACATCTTATCCATTCATTGAAGATGGGCACAAACGTAATTTCCAATTCTTAGCTATTGTGATTGGAGCTGCAATAAACATGGGGGTACATATATCCATGCCAATTAGTGTTTTTGTGTATTTTAGGTAAATACCCAGAAGTGGGACAGTGGGATCATATGGGATTTCCATATTCAGCTGTTTGAGGAATCTCCATACTGTTTTCCATAAGGGTTGCACCAATTCACACTCCCACCAACAGTGTAAAAATGTTCCTTTTTCTTCATATCCTCACCAACATTTGTTAATTTCAGACTTTTAGTTAATAGCTAATCTCTTGAATATAAAGTATCTCGTTTTTTGATTTGCATTTCCCTATAATCCAGCAAGGAGGAATATCTTTTCATGTGCCTGTTAGCTATCTGTATATCCTCTTTGGAAAAATGTCTCTCCAGTTCTTCTGCCCAGTTTTTGATTGGATTGCCTGTTTTTCTGTTGTTGAATTTTACGAGGTCTTTGTATATTTTAGATATTAAGCCCTTGTCACAAGTATGAAATGCAAATATCTTTCCCAGTTAGTAGCTTGTCTTTTTGCTTTGGTGATGTCTTCTTTCACTGTGAAGAAGCCTTTTAGTTTGATGTAGTCCCAGTTTATTTTTCTTTTTGTTTCCCTTGATGCTGGAGTCAAGTCCCCAAAGATCTCTCTTAGGCTAATGTCATAGAATGTCTTTCCTATGTTTTCCAAGAATTTTACGGTTTCCAGTCTTATATGTCCATGTCACTAGTCTTGAGTTAATTTTTCTCAATAGTTTCAGAGTGATCTAACTTCATCCTTTTGCATATGACTGTCCAGTTATCTCATCGCTGTTTATGGAAGAGACTTACCTTTTTCCATTGTATGCTGTTGGCTCCTTTGTTGTAGATTAACTGACTGTATGAGAGTGGGTCAGTTTCTGGTGATTCAGTTCTAGTCCACTAGTCCGTGCCGCTGTAATTCTTGTACCACACTGTTTTGATCACTGTTGCTTTGTAGTATATAGCTCAATATCTGGGAGTGTAATCCCTCCAAATTCATTTGTTTTTCTCATAATTGCTTTGGCTATTTGAGACCATTTGTTGTTCCATACAAATTTTAAGATTTTTTGTTCTATTTCCTGGAAAAAACCCATGGGATTTTAAAGGGGATTGCATTAATTCTCAGTATTGCTTTAGGTAAGATGACCATTTTAATGATGTTGATTCTTTCCAACCATGACCAGGGGATATCTTTCTGTCTGTTTGTATCCTCCTGTATTTCTTTTAAGAAGGACTTGTAGTTTTCATTGCACAGGTCTTTCACCTCCTTTGTGAGGTACATTCCAAGATGTTTGATTCTTTTTACTTTTATTTTAAATGGTGTGGTTTTCTTGATTTCATTTTCTTCTAGTGTGTTGTTTGTGTTTGGATTTGGTTTGCTAATATTTTGTTGAGAATTTTTGCATCTATGTTCATGATATTGGTCTGTATTTTCTTTCTTGGTGATGTCTTTGTCTGCTTTTGGTATAAGTGTGACGTTTGCTCATAGACAGTATTTGGGAGTGTTCCCTATTCTTCAATATCTTGGAAGAATTGGAGATGAATAGGTTATTAATTCTTCTCTGAAATTTTGGTAAAACTCATTAGAAAAGCCATCTGGTCCTGGGCTTTTATTTTTAGGGAAACTTTTGTTTACCTCGTTTCTTTGCTTTGATTGTTCTCTTCAGGTTTTTCAGTTATTCCAGGTTCAGTCTTGGTAGACTATATTTTTCTAGAAATCTGTCCATGTCCTCAAGGTTGTTTACTTTGTTGGTATAGAGCTGCCCATAGTGGTCTCTTAGGATGCTTTGTATTTCTGTGCTGTCTGATGTAACTGCTCTCCTTTTATTTCTGATTCTAGTTTTGACTGTTTTTTCCCTTTTTTTACTTTGTGAGTCTAGCCAGTAGCTTGTCAATTTTGTTTATTTTTGCAAAGAACCAACCTTTGGTTTCATTGATGTTCTGGATTGTCTTTTCGTTTTCTATTTCATTTATTTCTGCTTGATTATTTCCTTTTTTCTGCTGATTTTTGTCTTTAACTTTTCATTCTCTAGTTGTTTGTTTTAAATGTAGGATTAGATTGTTTATTTGCGATGTTTCTTGTTTCTTGAGGTGAGCCTGGATTGCAGTGAACTTTCCTCTTAGTACTGTTTCCACTGCATCCAGTAGATTCTGGTAGGGCATGTCTTCATCCTTATTTGTCCGGAAGTATTTTTTAAGTTCCTCCTTGATTTCTTCTTTTACCCAAGGGTCATTCAGAAACATTGTTTAGTCTCCAATTAATTTAGCATCTTTCAGCTTTCTTTTTGTGGTTGATTTCTAGTTTTAAGCCATTGTGGTCAGAGAAGATGCTTGGTATGTGTCTTTGTAAATTTGTTGAGACATGTCTTATGTCCCATCATATGATCTATCCTTGAGAATGTTCCATGAGCTCTTGAGAAGAAAGTGAAGTCTGTAGTCTTTGGATGAAGTGTTTAGTATGTATATATTAGACCTAATTGTTCAAATGCTCATGTAAAGCTGCTGTTTCCCTGTTAATTTTCTGCTTGGTTGATCTGTCTTTTGTTGTAAGTCACATTCTATTTTTGTGTTGTTGTGCAAGTCTCTATTAGTTTAATAATAGTTGTTTAAGATATGTTGATGCTCCATTTGGTGCATATTTGTTAATAAGCATGATATCTTCATAGTGGATTGCTCTCTTAATCATTATATAAAGTCCATCTCTGTCTTTTGTTACGCCTTTTAGTTGGAAGTCTTGTTTTATCACATGTAATTATGGCTTTTCCTGCTTTCTTGTGGTTGCCATCTGACTGTAGGATTGTCTTCCAACCATTGACTTTGAGTGTTTGTTTATCTTTTGAAGAAGGTGGGTTTCCTGAATGCAGCAGAAGGTTGGGTTATGCTTTTTAATCATTCAGCCACTCTGTATCATTTGACTGGTGAGTTCAGTCCATTAAAGTTTAGGGTGATTATTGATATATAGCTTTTTATTGTTTTGTAATTTGTCTTCTGTGTCTTATTTCAGACAGTGTCTTTGTTCTTCTCTTTATCTTCTTACTTGGGTTGGGTATAGTTATGTTTTGATTGGTTTCCCTTTTTGTTTTCTTCTTTCCTCTTCCTCTGGAGATGTGTTTTGAGGTTACCCTGAAGCTAGCATTAAGAATTTTATGTTGTTTCCTATTTTTATTTGAAAGCAGATTTGTCTTACACTCACTCTAACCATCCACATTTTTGTTCTCTTGTTCTCCCCACTTTTTATATTTGCTGTCTTACTCTTTTTAAGTGGGGTTTCTTTATAGATCATCCTTTAATATTTTTCATAGAGCTTGTTTTGTGATGATGAATTCCTTTAACTTCCTTATCAGAAAAGCTCTTTATCATTCCTTCAGTTATCAGTGATAATCTCACCAAATATATTATTCTAGGCTGAAAATATTTTCTTTCAGCGCTTTGAATATATCATGCCATTCCCTTCTGAAATACTGTATATTTCTAAGAATTTGTTCATCTTCTCAACTGTCTGATTTATTGGCATAGAGCTGTTCATAGTAGTCTTAACGGTGATTTTTCTTGTTTTATCTGTTGTTATTTCTCCCCTTTCATTTCTGATTCTGGTTATGAGATTTTTCTGTTTTTCTTCATGAGGCTAGCCAGTGGTTTGTCAATTTTGTTTATATATCAAAGAACCAACCTTTGGTTTAACTGCTCTTCTAGGTTGTCTTTTTGTTTTCTGTTTTGTTTATATCTGCTTGAATTTTTATTACTTCCTTTTCTACTGTTTTTTAGCTCTATTGTTCTTGCTGCTTTAGATATAGGGATAGATTGTTTATTGTGATTTTTCTTGTTTCTCGAGGTAGGCCTGGATCACAATATGCATTGCATTTAGTTGTCATGATTCTTTAATTTCCTTTACTCTTAAGAACAATTTCATAGCCTCTTACTGTGACAAATAACACTGATGTTTTAAGAATCTATTTAGCCTATTTGTTCCTCAATTTGGTTTATTATATCTTCTTGACTAGATTAAATTGAAATTTTTTAAGGGAAATTATTGGTGATATGAAGGTAAGTAGACAGGCAGGCATGAAGAAACTGGAGGAAGAAGCATTTTATTCATTTTATTTCATTGTTCATCTTGGTTGTACTCCCCAGTCCCAGGTCTTGAGTGTGGGTCCTTGGAATGTATGTAGATTACCTCCAGTGACCTTATCTGCTAGATATCCAGAGTATATCAAAATTAAACATTTTTCTTGGGATTGTTAGAAGGTATGTGTCTTTCTTAAGTCATCACATCATTGTTGATGCTGTTAGATTGGGTAACTTGATTAAGGTGATATTTATCAAATCTCACTATATCCTATTCTTAATGACCTACCACTTAGTGGTGGTTACAGTAACTTCTAGAAGATAAAAACTGCCTTAAAAAATTCTCCACTATATCTAGTTCATGTAGCATTTCATGTAAAGTGGATACTATACTCACATTTTATTAAATAAAGATGTATTGTATATTGGTATTTACTATATTAATATTTATTTGTAGCAGCAAATATTTCCTAATATACAAAACAATGCATAAATAAGCTTTTGCCAGCCAGAGCCTGCAAGGTGCAGTACCTGTTTAAACATTCATCAGTCTTTTGATACCATAACATAGGTTCATTAAAATATACATGAAGGAGAGTTTCCCTCCTTTGTATATTGGTTTGAAGAAAGGCAGATAGTGTTCTTTGAATCTTGCATGAAATATATTGACTTGGACAGTGGGGCGATGACTTGGAAGAGTCAAGGACATATTTCCCAAGGCATGGAATAGTCTGCGTTATAGAGGAGGGGCTATGCTTTGGAAATACAATTTTAGCAGTTGCATCTTGAATGGCCTTGAGGAAAAACAGCATTTGTATTTTTCCCCCAGTCTGTTTCAGGAAAGAATATCTTTGTTATAATGTATTTTAGGGCACATAGGGATTTGTAACTCAATTTCTAGCAAACATAAGAGGAAGCCTTGTGGACTGACTTCCTGATTAAATAGGCGAAAATGATGTGTGATTTGATTTGTCATTTTCAGTTTTAAATGAACCATATCACATATACTAATTATACATTGTTTTGTACTATACGTTTTTCTATATTAGATTCCTTTTAAATATGATATTCTTTGTAACCTGAATGCAGTTGGGGTCATTTGGGCAAAGCTGCACTTTTGTGAAATCCTAGCGAGTAGCGTTTGTTAAGTGTCACATACTCATTTAATTAACAATGCTGACGTCACTGTGCTGGTAACCTAAGGCCCAGGTCAAGTTCTTGTATAACCACTTACCAGTTTTGCTTTACTTATAAACTAGGAAAATCACCCACTTATTTTGTCCATGTTTTTGAAATCTTGTGTCATTTTCATCATATAACCCATACCTGGTTTAAGAACATACACTAATATCTGTTGCACATATGTCCAGTCTAAATTCCTTATTGAATTTTCAGAATTTACCTCTTTCTATCTGTTCAATCTAGTCTCATTTCTCACAGTTCCATATATCTTCCACTTCGGGTGTATGACTTTAAGAAAGTTTTTAAATCTCTAAGCCTTAGTTTCATCATCTATAAAGAAGGAATCCAAAGCAACTTCTACATCCCAGCGTTTTTCATGAAGTCAGCTATGATAGTTTCTTTTTAAAATAAAATTCTCCATTAGGCAGCTCTTAATAAATACCAAGAACTATGCTAAACTTCAAAAATTTGTCTTTTGTCTTATTTTATTCTCAGCTTTGTGAGATAAGAAGATGTGGCAGTAGTAATTTAGGCAGTAGTGATAATAAGATGGAATTTTTGAGCACTTGCTGTGTTGCAGGTACTTTATGTGATTCAAGTTAATCCTGTAAAAAACATATTATGAGGTTGGTATTTTAATTGCCATTTTATAGATGGGGAGATATAAGGATAGAGATGTAAAATAACTTGCTCAAATTCATATAGCTAATGTATGGTCGAGTTGGATTTAGAATCTGGCATATACTTCTAAGTATTAGTTTATCCCCAATTTTTGTTTGTTTTTGTTTTTGTTTTGTTTTAGATGGTACACTTAGGGGAGTTAATTAACTCACTAAAGCTCAGATACCTTATAGTGGCCGAACTAGAATATGAGCCCAGATGTGTCTGTTTTCAAAACTGTGTCTTAATTATCATACTATTCTGCCTCTAGACTATTTAATAAATATTTTCAGATGTGCTGTTGTAGAATGAACCAATTATAACTTAATACAAGTCACATCGTTCTTGTATTGTACATGAAAGATGGCATTTTACCTTGATTGACTGTAGTTACACAGAGGTACCAGACTTTTTACCACTGTTTGCGACATACACTCTACCTGTTGAGTTGACATAGAAGGTGAACTCCTTTTGGAGTATTGTGATTATCTGGCAGGATTCCTGACATTGCTGGAATTCCCAGTGGTAATATTAGTGTTAAAGATCTAATTTATGATTATCTGCCAGAAGGACTTGACTACCCAAGATATCAATAGCTGGTAGAATGCAGATGGTACTGGGGAGAGGACATGGTTGGAGGATGGGACAGTATTTGTTCTCCAATTAATTCTACACCCCCACTGTTAATTGACATCCCACTCTACTTCCTTCCATCTCTCTTGGCCCCTCTCCTGTGTTCTTCTTGTAATTACTCCCAGAAGTCTGATTTCTCTTAATTTCTGCCTACATAGTCCAAAGGTAAGTATAGTATTTTAATTATGTACTTTGGTGATGAATAAGTGATATACCATGACTGTGAAAGGTAAGTTTGCTCTGAAATTGTCCATTTGCCAGCTAAACAAGACTTAATTCTTAAATTTAGGTTGTGGTCCCTAAATTCCTGATCTAGACCACTGAATTTGACAGAGGAATTATTTTATAGATACTTAATTTCTGTGAAGAGGTATGAACCCAGACTGATGATAATTTACTTTTCTCTTTAGGAAGGATGCCAATTCTGCGCTGCTTAGTAACTACGAGGTAAACAACTTTGATGTGGGCTATTTTCCTCTCTGACAGTTTCCTCTCTTTGCTTCTGAAGATTATTGAATTAGTTTTGGTTAGATTCATCTGGATTTTCCACTTTAAAATGAGACAGATGATACCATCTGGGGGACCTTGGAATAGTCTAAGCTTGGCATATTATTCAGGGAAGCTAGGAAGATTTTAGTTTTTAGTAGGCAACATTCCCAAAAGCCCCAAAAATTCAACTCTTCATTTGGGATGTCTTCATGGGATAGAAGCAACTATTTTGGAACTGTTCCTGTGTGCAGGCATTTAAAATACTTCTATCTCTTCCTGATTATCACTCCTTACCTATAAAATGCTTTGTATTTTATTATTTTGATCCTCATAATCTCATAAATAATGACACCTTCATTTTGAAACTGAGCTTAGTTGGTCAACCGTTATGCATAATTTAGTAGGAATGAATAGATGGGAATTTAGGGCTTTGAAGGTAAGGTTGCTAAGGAAAGAAAGCAAGAAGTTATTGAGTAGGGATATAGAACATTGTTATTGTGTACTTCCTATTTTGCCTAAGTCTATTTTGGTATTAGTAGAACCATCTGACAGACTAACTCTAGATGTAGAAAGAACTATTCATACATTCACTATCAGTTTGTCATATGTAAAGTTCATCCTAAACGATTGCTTATAGCAGGAAGGGAGTGGTTATTGGTCATATTTATTGGCTTTTAGGAATCTCCTTGTCTGTTTTAGACTCTGCTTGGTATCTTGGTGCTTTATTTGTTGGGGAAGCATAACATTAATTGGATCTTATGCCACTCTTTCTGAAAGGAATGCTAGGTATGGGAGGGGTTGAATCTAGTTAAAAATAATAAACTTTCTCAGTTCTCTGGTATAATTGATAAAACAGCAAAGAGATATCCTCCTTAGCACTATTACATATAATACACACACACAAGTATGTGTATGTGTGTGTGTGTTTTAAAGTTCTGTGGTATTTTTCCTTTCTTTTTTTGTAAGCCATATTTGATCACTTGTCTCATTATTCTTTCCCAGGAATAAATTATATGGGTGTTCATATTAGAGAATCAGAACCCTTTTCTAAAAAAATATTTTAAGTAAATTTGCTTTCTAGTACTCAATATTTTATTTTTGAAATCAGGGGAGATCACTGATACATGCTGTATATTGGTAGGAAACATTTTTTTTTTTTTGTCCCCAGACTGTGGGCCTCCCAGGTCCATAATTTTCATAGCCTGCGCCTGAGCCACAGAGTAGGGCTGCAATTTTACGTAAATAAGTGAGTTTGGATTACTTGACTTAGATTAAAAAAAAGCATTTTTTAAATGGCAGGTGCTTCTTGAACATATTTACTGTAATACAAGAGTTAGGGGGAGGGTTTATGGGGAAAGTTCTATTCATCAAAATCATTGATTATGGAATAGATGCATTTCTCAAATTTATTTATAGAGTACCTTTTGTTTATTGCTTCTAGGTGTTCCAGTTACTCACTGATCTGAAAGAGCAACGGAAAGAAAGCGGAAAGAATAAACACAGTTCTGGGCAACAGAACTTGAATACTATTACCTATGAAGTAAGCTAAGCTTCTGGAGGGTCTACTCAAACTACACTGAAGGGGGTAGATTATTCTACTGATGACTGACACCAAGTCAAGTCTGCCTCTTACATGTTTTGAATAGCTTTACTATAACCCAGTTTTTATTCCGTTTATGAAAGTGGAAGGAATTTGACTAATTGCCGGGGTTAGCCAGCTACAAATTTAAGACTGCCGTTGATAAACTCCTGTTGTTTGTCTGAGATCCCTAAGACCAACCTCAGGTTCAATAATTTCACTGGAAGTACTCACAGAACTCACTGAAAGCTATTATATTCTTAGTTAACATTCTTTTTTTTTTTTTTTTTTGGTAAGGAAAGGATACAGACTAAAATTGACCAAGGGAAGAAGCCAGTAGGGTAGATTCCGGGAGACATAGAAATGATAGAAATGTCTCCTAGTTTAATGTGGAGTCAGAAAAACTCTCTTGAAATTGTAAACCTAAACTCCCGAGCACCCTTCCCTTATACCTCACTGTGGCTATCAGCTAAAATGCAGGTTATGAAAGCTGTGAACCCAGGTTCAGACCTCAGCTCGGAGTAGCAAAAAAACATTTTTGCCAGAGAAGCTCAGCTGAGCTCCTTCAGTGTCCAGAGTTTGTTTTGAGACTTGCTTACATATAAATGATTAAATGATTGTTCATGTAGTCATATCAGCCTTGACTGATACCACGTGACCCAAATTCCCTGCTCCATGTCTGTTCGTGACCAAGATACTTCTGTTAGGCATATCATCCTAGGGTCTGGAGATTATCTCCCACAAGCTGAGGACCAAGGCCAAATCTTCTCTTTGTGCAAAGCCAAATTCTTTATTACACAAGAAGTGTTGGTTTTTGTGGAAAACTTAGTACCAAAAAGCATAAGAAGAAAGAAAAGGAATTAATAATCTTAATATTTAGTTGACATTTGGCTGCATTCTCTTCCAACTTTATGCTTTATCTTTCAAAATAAGTTAATGGGGATATCCTGGTGGCCTATTGGATAAGGATACCAGATGTAATCTACATGCTTCAGGTCCAAGACCCATGACTAGGGAGAATAGCCAAGATGAACAACTATATAAAAATAAATAAAATGCTTCCTTTTCTTTCTTCTCTCTCTGTCTGCCTATTCTCCATTCCTGCCAAAAAAAAAAAAAAAAATTAAGTCATCATATTTGTTATATGTGGTGTTTGATTTTGTATGTTACTTTATGTTTTCCTGCTATTTCCTTTTCAGATTTTTCTCTCTATAGAGGATTTTATTTTATTTATCTTTACAAAGACATCATAAAATTTGAATGAATCAAGTCCTTATAATTCCTTTAAAAAAAAAGATTCAGCACTTTTGTCACCATTCCTCCCTATTCAGTTTTGTTCATTTAATCATGCATTTAAATTCCTATCATTCATTTGCTCATTCATGTTCTTTCACATTATATAGTTTATTTCTTTTATAGAACTCATTTCTTGTAAAGAAGAAATATTTTTAGTTAGTTTTATAACCATATTTCAGACTGTTAACTACTCTTACTTACATACATGTCTCCCTTACGTCTTCCAGTCTGTTAACCGTCCCTTAGTCTTTCTTAGTCTTTCATGACCATGACACTTCTGAAATGCACATTTTGTAGAATGTCCCTTGATTTAGATTTGTCTGATGTTTTCTCAACTAGACTGAAGTTAAGACTTTTGGAAAAAGAATATCACAGGTGATGGGCTCTCTTCTCATTGCATAATTCAGAAGATAGGAAAACAGTGGCTGTTACTGGTTATGTTAATTTTGATCACCTGTTAAGGTAATATCTGCCTGGTTTCTCCCCTGTAAAGTTATTGTTTTGTTTGTGTTTTGTTATTTTGAAAGAAAGGTGCAGGCAGGAATGAAGGCAGCAGTAGGCAAACAGGCCAAAAGAGAAAGGAGGAAGAAGTACTTTATTTATTTTTCATCTTTTAATTGTTCACACTGGTTGTGCCCTCTGGACCTGGGACTCAAACCCCACCGTATTTGGCCAGCTTCCTTCAGAGGTGATTGACTCCACCAGTATGTGCCCAGAGTTACTGTTTTTCATTTTCCATGTTTTATTAGAATGGAATCAACAACTCTAGTCTACACTCAGGGGAGAAATGATTAGGCTTTACCTCTTGAAGAATTTGTGGATATATGTTAAAACCACCACTGTAATAAGTATTTTGGGAAACATGCTTAAGCCTATGCAGATATCCTATTCTCAAGCTTTTACCCATTAATTTTAGCTTCCATTGGTGTGTCTCCTGCAGTAATTTTTACTATGGTGTGATTGCCTGCTGGTAATTTATGTCCCTTTGATTCTTCTAGATTTAATACTTACAATTCATCTGTAAGAGTTGTTCCTTCTCATTCATTTATTTCTTTATTAAGCCATTTATATCCATATGGACTCATGGCTATTTATTTTATTATTTGGGTTCCCTGTCTTTAAAAAAATAAGTTCGAAATATGATAATGTATTTGTCAGATTGAGTTTTTCCTTTACATATTGGAAATTTTCTTCTAAAATTTAATTAATTAGTCCTGTTTTAGCTACTGGCTTTCCTTTTGAGGAATTCCTATTAAATGAACATTGACTCTCCTAAGAGCATTTGTTTTATAGAAGATTACTAAAAGTTTGTGTATTAAATGATAACCATTGTCTTTTTCTCATTCAGGGTTCTTTGTCTCATGCTTCCCCCCCCCTTTTTTTTTTAAAGACATTAAAATACATATCAAAAACACCGTGCAGGCACCAGAGCCCTGAGATTGTCAGAGAATTTCTGACAGCATTGAAAAGCCACAAGTTGACCAAGTAAGTAACAATTATCTTACGTAGGAAGAGAGATATAGTGAAAATGATAGCTTACAAAAGCCATCCTCAGCAACTGCATATTTATAGTTAATTGGGTTTCGGAATTGAGATTAACACGAGCACTCTGTTACAGTAGGGTTGTGGTGGTACAGGTGAGACAACTGAGACAGACATAGGAGTCCTTCTGAAGTCAGTAACTGAACTTTTTTTTTTAATCTCGAAAAATTTTTAGAGTCCCAGCTCTATGATCTGTCCCTTTAGCATCTTTCTGGCATTAAAAACAAATTGGTTGAAAGTGGGGTTCACAAATTCAAGTACTTTTTATAAGTATAAGATTTATCAGTGAAGTCATATAGCTCTGTAAGAAACTACCAAACTCTAAAGTGATTGCACCATTTTGCACCAACTTCAGCAATGTAAGGGTTCTTCTTAGTCCATATCCTCCCTAATACCTAGTATTATTTATTTTAGCTGCTTTTATAGGTTTTAAGTGACATCTCATTATGGTTTTAATTTAGTTCAGTTGTTGCTTGGTTATTCCCCATGCAAACCCAGCTCCCTGGGATGCATGTAAATGTATCCACTAAGCCACCAGGGTGTATATTGTTTTCTGTTTTTTTAATTACAGTTTTGAGAGTTCTTTATATGGTCTGGATAGAAGTCCTTTGTTTAGAATGTAATTTGCTGGTATTTTCTCCAATCTATAATTTGTCTTTTCATTTTCTTAACATTGTCTTACTCAAAGCAGAAGATGTTAATTGTGATGAAGTCAAATTTATCTTTTCTTTTTTCTCTTTTGTATCCTACTTTTGATGTTGTATGTAAAAACTATTATACCCCAAGATCATAAAGCTTTTCTCTTACGTTTTCTTCTAGAAATGATACATTTGTAGTTAATTTTGAAGGTATGTTGTGAAATATGCATTGAGATTCAACTTTGTATGTATATAGGTTTCAAACTATTTCGTCACCATTTGTTGAAAAGACCATCCTCTTTCCTTGAACTGTTTTTGTAATTTTATGAGAAATCTGTTGAATCTATGTCTTCATTTTATATTCTGTTCCATTGATCTCTCCTGTTGCCAATACCACACTGTCTGATCACTACAGCTTTATAATGAGTGTTGAGATTGGAAAGTATGAGTTCTTCAAGTTTGTTCTTTCTCAAAAGTGTTTCGGTTTTTCTAGTTCTTTTGCCTTTTTTATATATATAAATTTTAAATCAGCTGATATCTAGAACAAATTCTTAGATTGATTTTGATTGTATTAAATTGTCAGTTTTAGGGTAGAATTTATACCTTGTTAATATTGAGTCTTCCAACGTATGAAAACATATGTTTCCATTGATTGGAGACCTTACTTTTATTCCTGTTTTGTAGGTTTTAACGTATAGGTTCTACATATTTTTTTTAGATTAATATGTATAGTTTATAATTTGGGAGGCAATTAAAAATATTACTTATATTCAGATGCCCATTGTCAGTATAGAGAAAAGCAGTTGACTTTTCCTTATTTATCTTATACCAGAAAAATTTGCTATATCCACTAATTTTAGGGACATTTTAGTATTTTTCTTGGGGTTTTCGATATAGTTGTGGTGATTTAGAACGTAGACATTTTTATTTCTTTCTAATCTTTATTCCTTTCCTTGACTTATACTGGCTAGGACTCTGGCGTTTATGTATATTGTTGAATAGGAGTGGTAAGAGCAAACATTCTTACCTTATTCCTGATCTTAGGGGAAAGGGTCACTTATTCACAATTAAGTATGATCACAGTTTAGGTTTTTCATAGATGCCCACTACCATTTTATTTAGGTAGTTGAATTTGCTGAGATTTTTGTCATAACTGGATATCGAGTTTGTTGCTTTTTCTGTGTCTCTTTATTAATGTTCATGTGGTTCTTATTCTTTAGTCTTTAAATTTTATCTTTTGTGGCGGGTTCTGGGGGAATAGTGGTTAGGTCCACTGCCTTCGGCAAGTGCTGTCCACATTCATCCCAAGGACCTGGGTTCGAGTCCTGGGACTGGGAGGAATAATCAAGATCTGTATAACTTAAATAAAGTTTAAAAAAAAACTTCCTTCTCCTTTCTCTGCTTCCTGCATGCCTGCCTACTTGCCTTCATTCTAGAATGAATGCCTGGACCTTTTCTTTGCCGGGGTGGTGGGGGGCGGGGAACAACTTCTTGTTTAATTTTGTTCTAGTGGTTGTTGTAGGGATAACTATTTGCATATCAGTCCAGATAGAGTTAATATTTTACTATTTTAAATAAAATGTGTATAGGTCACTTTACTGTTTATTTTAGAGTAGTTATATTTATTATATCTGCATACATTGAAAATAGTATTTGATGGCATTTTAACATTTACTTTCTATACTCATGCATTTTAAAGAACTTAAGATGACAAAAATGACCTGTCATGTTTACCCAGCATTTTGCCATCTCATTTGCAATTGCTTTATTCCTGAAGTTCTACTTTGTCACAAAGATAGAGATCTCAGACTATAGAGGTTGTATGTGCGCATGCATGAGCATGCATGCCGTTTCAGCTGGTCTGCACCTTCGTCACATGACTTACTCTTTCCCAGTTCCTGACGTCTCTGCAGACTGTTGGTCAGTATTCCTGAACTGTTGTTCAGATTACTGAACAATCCTGTCCAGTAGAACTTTCTGCAGTGATGGAAATATTCTTCTGCTCTGTCCTACATAGTAACTCCTAAACACATGTAGCTGTTGCTCATTTGCAATGTGGTTAGAGCAACAGAAGGATGCATTTTTAGTTTTAATTTTAATTAAATGTATAACCATATGTAGTCAATGACCAGCGTGTTGAACAGTACAGTTTCATATATATATATAGTTAATGTATTTAGTTGTTCTACCCAGGACCCAGGTCTCAAACCAGGTTTCTTGCACTTTACTTGATCTGCACACTGTGTCTTAGTCGCCTGAGCCATAGTGGTGTGCCCCTGGACAGTACAGTTTCATACCGTTTGACGGACTTCATCTCATGACCATATATACAAAATCAGGTGGTTTGTACACATCCTTTGCTGAATGATTCTAAAGCATGATGCATTAATATTTTTCTGAGAAAAATGTGAAATGGTCATCTTCAAATTTGATAGTTCCTCTCTGACCACCTTTGTACTCTATACCTTTCCTATGGTGACAGAGAGTGCTTCTGTAGACTTTAGTTCTTGCATCATCAGCCCTCGTCTTTGAAACCCCAGAACAGAGTGTCTTGTTAGCAGGATTCCTGGAAGTATCTGTCAGATTAGAGCAGCCATTCGATCTGCGAGTACATTTTCTGGATTCTTAGTGAAACATGAGGGAGTCTAAGAATTTGGAGTCAAAGACCTTTAGAAATCATGAAAGTTAGTGTTGGTACAGGTAAAACCAGGGAAGTGGTGTTAGGTGGTATAATAAATAATATACCTTGATGTACTGTTTTACTTTAATTTTATAATTAAATTTATTTTAATGGATCCTCGAGCTAATATTTGCATGTATGTCATTTTCTCTTTCCATTTTCTTTTGTGATGCTGCCTGTAACCATTTAGTGACATTGTTTGGGGAATGGCATGAGGAAAGTGGATCACTTCTTTTTTTCCAGTTCTTTTTTATTGTGATAAAATATACATAACCTAATATTTACCATCGTAACAATTTTTGTGAGCACAGTTCAGTGACATTATAAACATTTATAATATTGCGCAACCATCACCACCATTCTGTTGCCTTCTGACAAAACTGAGACGCTATACTCATTAACTTCCCATTACAACTTCTCTGCAGCCTGTTTTAACATCAAGTTATAACGTTCTAATTTGAATTTATACTAGTCTAGATTTGATATGCAAGAACTCTGCTCCTTTAAAGCTCCATCCCCATCCTGTGCAGTTTTTGATATAACAAAATTACATCTTGATATATTTTGTGTTCTAAAACAAATTGTTTTAAATTACCTTAAATTTTGTAGAAAACAAAAAGTAATGTTACAGATTGTTGTTATAATAATGCTAGCTTTTATAATTTTCCCATGTGTTTACCTTTATGAAGCTCTTTACTCCTTTATGTGGCTTCAAGTTACTGTTTAATATTCTTTCACTTCACACTGTAGGATCCAGTTGAATATTTCTTCTAGGTTAGGGCCAGTGATAACAAACTCCCTTGACTTTTTTTATTTTTTAAGAGTGGAAGAAGGAGCATTTTTATGGAAGGAAGAAGAGGAAGAAGCACTTTTACTTATTTATTTCTGTTTGGTTCCCCTTGGCCTGGGTTGCAGACCTAGTTTCTTGGGTTTTCTGTGGTTCACGCCCCAGCTACTGACTTAGTGCCTGAGCCATTGGGATGCAGCTCCCTCAGCTTGTTTACCTGAGAATGTCTCTCCTTTTTGAGGCACACTTTTGCCGGGTTTAAGATTTTTGCATGAGAGATTTTTTCTTTTAGCATTCTGAGTATATTGATCCACTGCCTTCTAGTCCCCAAAAGGGGGAAAATGAAAGGTGAAGAAAAATGGGCGGTGGTCATTTGCCCTTTAAGTCTCCTAGAAATCACTTCAGCTGGAGGGTAAGAGGCTTACTTAATAGGAGGTAGTGTTGCAATAGTGACTCTTGCCCCTTTACCGGTACCTCTGTGATTAGAAGCAGAAATCAGGCCTGCTGGCCCAGTTGTTGAATACATGGGGTAGTCCACTACATCCCAAGGTCCCTAGTTCAACACCCAAGGCCTCAGGAAACAATCAGAATGAACAACAAAATAAAGAAAATGCTTCTTCCTCCTCTCTTCCTGCCTGCATCTTTCCTTTAAAACAACAACAACAACAACAAAACATCAAAAAAGCCAGCAGCAATCAGGGATTGGAAGACAGATTCTTGATTTTGAGGGCAGATTCCTTTTGTCTACTCTGGCTCCTGTAGCTGCTAACTTAAAATCTAAAATTGACCAAAATTAACTGCAGTTTACCATCCCAGCATTCCCTTGGAAGTGGCAAACCTTTAATAAACTCTACAGTTTCAAAGTAGTTATATCAGACAAATTCTTTCTATGTAGTCATTGTCTAGGTGAGGAGACATAATTCCTGATATTTCCTATTCTGCCATCTTCCTAGGATCCTAAGACTTTTTAAGATTACTTTTAGGATCACAGCAAAATTAAGAGAAAGGTGTAGAGATTCTTATGTGCTCCCGTCCCCACACACATATAGTGTTCCCGCATTATCAGTACGCCTCCATCAGAGTGGTACATTTGTTAGAATTGATAACTACATGACACATCATCATTGCCACCCAAAGTTCGTAGTTTGCATGAGGGATGTACATTCTGTCCATTTGGATCAGTGTATAATGACATGCCCACCATTATATCATACAGAGTATTTTCACTGTGCTTCACCTATTCATTCTTCCTTACTAAGCCCCTGGCAACTACTGATTTCTTTTTTCTGTTGTCTCCATAGTTTTGCCTTTTTCAGAATGCCACATTGTGTAGTCTTTTCTTTTCTTTCTTTTTTTTTTTTAATTAAAGGAAACGTGCAGGCAGGAATGAAGGCGAGTAGGCAGTCAGTCAAGAAGAGAGAGGAAGAAGCGCTTTATTTTGCTTAGTTGTTCATCTTGATCCTTGGGATGTATGTGGACTATGCTATAACAGACTTATCCACTAGGCCACCAGGGCATGCTCAGATTGGCTTCTTTCACTTAGTAATATACATTTAAAGTTCCTCCACATCTTTTCATGGCTTCATGCCTTACTTCTTTTTAGTGATCAGTAATGTCCCATTGTCTAAATATATCATAATTTACTTATCCATTATCTACAAAAGGACATTTTAGTTGCTTCCAAGTTTTGACAGTTACTTAAAAAAACAAAATACAGCAACTGCTGTAAGCATTTATGTGCAGGAATTTATTTAGTAAATAAAGTTTCAGGTGTGTGCATCATTATATAAGTCAGCATTTACATACTACAATAATGTCACCACTCACAGTTTAATTCTGATCTTTACCACATAATGGACCCCTTTTCCTGGCCTTCTTACTGCATGAAATTGAGCTCTAAGAAAGGACATACCAAACCCAATGTAAGAAGTTACGCACCACCAGTGAATTCTATATGTGTGCAGGCTTTTTATGTGGATATAGCTTTCAGCTCATTGGGTTAAATACCAGCGAGTCTGGTTAAATACCATAGTGCTTGTGTTCTTTTTTGATGATTTGTAGAACAGATGCTTTCAATTTTAAGTTCAATTTATCAATTATTTCTCATGATTGTGCCTTTGATGTTATATCTAAAAAGTCATTGCAACGGCTAGATCATATGATAAGAATATGTTTAGTTTTTTAAGAAACTGCCCAATTTGTAAAATAACTTTACCATTTTGCATTCCCATCATCCATGAATGAGAGTTCCTGTCTTTCCACAATCTTGCCAGCATTTGGTGTAAGTCTGGATTTTGATTTATGGACATCTTTTTATATGCTTATTTTCTGTCTGTATATCTTCTTTGGTAAGGTGCCTTTTACCCATTTTTAAATTGCATTAAGTTTTAGGAATTTTTAGTTTATTTTAGATAATAGTCCATCAGCTGAATCTCTTACAGATATTTTTCTCCCACTCTCTTTGTGTTTGTGTTCTATACCCAAGGTCATTCAGGTTTTCTCCTATGTTATCTTGTAGGAGTTTTATAGTTTTGTGTTTACATTTAGGTATACTTGTCTGGACAATGGTTGTCCAGGTAGGAAGGCAGATTCCTGGTTCTTTCTACTCCGATATCTTCCTTGAACTCTCTCTGTTCATTTTCTTGCTTTTGCTTGTCATTAAAATTGGGTGGTTTCTATTGCTATAGCTATCAATTCACAGACTCCCCCTTTGTCTTCTCTATTTTGTTCAACACAACCAACGAATTTTTTTCATATATTTTTTAGTTCTAAAATTTCTGCTTGTTTATTGTTTGCAATTTGTTTCTTTGCTGAGAACTTCTTTCATTCCATTCATTTCAAGAATGTTTAATTTTATCTCATGTTGTTTTAATAACTATAAAGTCTTTGATAATTCCAACATCTGGATCATCTTGGGTTTGGCAACTGTCGTTTTCTTTTCCCTTGAGAATGAGTCCTGTTTCCCTTAGTAAGATGATTCTAGATTCTTTCCTGGACATTTTGATTATTATATTGTTAAGACTCTTGTTTTCATTAAAAGCTTCTAGTTAATATTGCTCTTTGGTTTGTTTTTACAGGCAACCAATCAAGTTAGGGTCACACCTCATCCATTTTGTATTTCACGGGCAGGGGTTTCAGTGTCATTTTAGTTTTAAAACCTTTATTCTGCTGCTTTAGATCTTTTATGCATAGGAGACTGGAGCAGCGATTTAACTCAGTCACTTCCTGATGTCTTTGCTGTCTGGACCTGTTAACTTCTGGGGCTGTTCTGCACACGAATAGCTCAGGCTGAACCTAGGCATTGTCCTGATTGATTCTCAAGTTTAGGGGTTCTCTGGCTCTTCTCTGGGATTGCCAGAGGGCATACAGGACCATTTTTCTTGTTTTTTTGACTGAAAGTACTAGGTTTCCAAGTTTTCTTGCTGAAAGGTACAGTTGTTTATTGGTGCCACCCCATGGGGCAAAACAGAGACCAAAAAAGAAAAAGGAAGAAGGGAAGGGGGATGGATGATATTCTTTGACACTCTGGAATACAGGGTCTCTGAACCTTCTTTCTCCCACTGCTGGAGAGCTTCCGTCAGATCTCCAGATCTCAGGAACTTTTCCCAGTCTTCTGGCCAGAAAGATGGACTTTTTCTTGGATTTTTCACTGCCTTTAGAACCACTGCCATAGCTCTACTAAGGCCAAACCTATGTGGGAAAAGAAAAAATAAGAGGCACATCTACCCCCACATCAACCAACTAGTTCTTTCTTCAAATTTTGTTTTCCTTCCCAGTCAAACTACTTCTCTTTACCTTTCAGAGCTCTCAGATTATTCCTTTTGTATTTCGTTTTGAGTTTCTGTTGTTGTAATGAGGCACAAAGATAAGCTTTAGTGGACTTATTTCTCTTGTCTGCAATGAAAGTCTTAGTGGTTCATTTGTAAGACTTCTCAGCTGGTGTTTTGCTTCCCTTTCACTACATCTCTTATGCTACCAATATGTGCCTGGATACCTTTCCAGAAACCCATGCATAGGAATCAGACTTACGAGCTGATTTATGATTGGTTATCATCTATGCACGTGTGGGTTTTTTTTTTTTAATTTTGTTTTTAAAGGAAAGATACAGGCAGGAATGAAGGAGAGCAGTGGCAGGCAGGCAGGAAGTAAGAGGAGGAAGGTGAATTTTATTTTTATTTTTAGTGCTTCTTCTTGGTTGTTCCCCTGGCCCCAGGATTCAAACCCAGGGCCTTGGGATGGATGTGGACTACATACACCCAGCTGCTACTCCGCCAAGGCCTGCTCCATCTATATAAATTTTATCTGACTGTAATATTCAGAAGGATTCTTTTCAGTTTTATTTTTCCATTTATGATCCCATATTTGAAGATTTGTAAAACAGCTTGCAATGTGACCTTTTAATGTCTACTTATTAAATGGTTGATTCATGGAACAGATTAGCATGCCAGGATTTTTACATAGGTTTTCCATGACTGCCAGGGCCAAAAGCTGCAGGCCATGTTGTTTTACAACCAACCAGTAGAGGGAGCCAGTGGGCTTCCTTCACTGTGCACTGGGCCTGGTACCTCTAGCAGATACCTCCCATTGCAGCCCATTGGAATCCACTTGGCCTCAGTTACCTGGAGAATTGCTTGCCATATACTACCAGACCCTGACCATCTTTTGCTACACTGTGCTGTTTAAGACAGGAATCCCATTATAGCAGGAACTATTCTTTAATCCTTATGTCTGAATATCCCCTGACAGTTTTTCATTACCATTTTTTCAAGGGGAGGAGATTCAAGGTAAAAGTGGCTCCATAGTAGAAGTGCAAACTGGAGCTCTGTTAATTTGCTAGAATACCTCTACTAGTAGAATCCTTGAGGATTTGGTAGAAACACTTTATTTGACTTTATTTATAGACTTGCTCAGCCAAGTGATAATATTGAGACTCAATCTACAGTCATTTTGACACTGAGTCTCTGGTTATTTTCTCCACAGCATGCTAATTCCTTGAAGCATTTGGCTCTTTAATCATTTTCATTTTTGATTGAGGTATTTCATTCTTAAGAACTGCAACCTGACTTGGAGATTTAGCTCTCATTCTGAAATCTCCCTAAGATGTACAACTGTATCTGCCAGGAATAAATGGAGGATGTGCCTTCAACACCGAGCTTAGGTACATAACTTTGAGTCCCTAAAAGAAACTCTTCTCTTCTGTGCAAGGGTTACTCTTGGGATTTTATACCATATTCAGGACACGTACCTCTGAAATCAACAAAGCTCTGAGTGGATGAATGGGAGTCATATTTTCCTAGTATCTGGAGGATGATTACCATCTGTTTTCAGAGCATGGACTCCTGCCCCATGTCTCTAATAGTCAACGGGTGTCTCTCTCTCTTGAACTTTGGGAAGTCAGTGCTACTGTCGCTCTTTAATTTATCCTTCATCAACATGCCAGCTTTTTCTCAGTGGCTGGGAATACAAAAATGAAGGCAATGTAAGCATTATGGTAATGGGGACATAGCAGAGAGACATTGAAGTGTTAACGAGTATATTACTTGTCTGTAGGAAAAGAGATTAAACTGAGGTTTTTGTGGGTTTGTTTATTTATTTATTTTTAAGGGAAAGGTACAGGCAGAAATGAAGACAAGCAGAGGCAGGAAGAGAGAGGAGAAGCACTTTCTTTTATTTAGTTCATCTTGGTTGTTCCCCCAGCCCCAGGATGTGCACTGGGATCCTTGGGATGCATATGGTCTGTGCTGGCTGAAGGCAGCTAACCAAACCACTGCTTCACCAGATGAGCCAAAACTGGGTTTTAATATAAAGGAAGAGCCAGCCAGATGCAGGTGCATTAGTGCTTTCTAGGCAGAAGGAACATGCTGTGCTAAGGCATGGAGTTAGAAGTAGTCTGATGCTTTCCTGGCAGTTTTGTTTCATCGGGATGAGTGCTTAGGGGAAGTGAAGGCATGTGAATCTAGAGGCTGACAAAGACCAGATTTCAGTGGGTTCTGGGGGGCTGAACTAAGAAAATTCAAGCTTATAGAAAAACTTGTGGAAAGAGTGGGAAAAGTATATACCGGAAAATGAGATGACCAGATTTTCTTCTTTTGAAAGGTACTTTATTTGTAGGTGTTAATATAAATTGAAACTGACAGACCCATGAGGACAGACCCTTAGAGGACCACTGTCCTCTAAGAGGCTGAAGTAGCTTGTAGAAATGGTGAGGAGGAGACATATCTTGAAAGAAATATAATCAGCAATTCTTAGTGAGTTAATACAGGGAGTGAGTGAGGGAGGGGTCCAGGATGGCCCGCAGGTGTTTGGCCAGGGTATTTAGCTTTTTACCAAGAAGCCCTAAAGACCCTCCTTTCATTCCTCCAGAGTAGTAGTATACCGTACTGGTTTTTACTTTTAGTAGTAAAAGAACAAATTAATTTTGGAGGAAAATTTGAGCTTAAGAATTCAAGTTGCCAAATTATTCCAATTGGGCTTTAATCTCCTTGAAGTCTTTGACTTGTATTACTTGTTATAAATGAGATACATGTGTTGTCTGCCTTTGTCTTTCCATCCATTTTTTTTAAAAAAAAAGGAAAGAGAGGAGGAAGAAGCATTTTTATTTAGTTGTTCATTTTGATATTTTCCCCTGGTCTCTGGTAGAGAACCTGGGTCCTTGGGCTTTACATGGCCCAGGCCCTGACTGCCAGCTTAGCACCTGAGCTCTGGGGCACACCACCTTTCCATTCTTCGCTTCACATCCCACCCAGTCTTCTCTTCCTTTCCACCACTTTCTATGGAATCAATAATGCAGGACAGAAAACCAGTCAGATTATTCCTTCTCTTCTTGTATTCTTGTGCGTCATATTTTAACTTGTCTTTTATAAGAATCTTCTGCAACCTCTGTACCCCAAGCACAGACCCCATTTCTTCTTCTTGTGCAACTCTTGTGGCAAAAGTGGAGATGCCTTTGGAACCCTCCTCATAAGTTGTTCTTCATACATGAATCAAATCTTAGTTTTTTGGGGGGCCAGAAAAATGGAACTTTGTTTGAACAAAGGATATCAGTACAAACTGTACTGAAAATCGCAGCTTACTTGTGATGGAGGTGGGAGGCAAGAAGGAAGATGCACTTCAAAAGCCCAATCTTATTTATTTTTTAAAGCCAAGTTAAGGAGAGTTTTCAAATAAAAAATGAGTTACCATATGTGGTCAGTGTCTCATGCATCCACCTGTGGCTCCCAATAATTCCTAAGCTGGGTTAATGGGTTCAAGTTGTGCCTGGCTCACTGGAAAATGACTTGAGTCCAGTGACATCTCATTAGAGTTAAGAATATTTTGGAATCTTTGGTATTTTTATTTTCTGAAATTGAGTTTGGTCTTATAATTTTGTTCTGTATATGTGATGTTTGACTAGTTCTCTTGTGGAAGTTCGGTATTATGTGCCTCTTTGTACCGCGGTACACTTAGCCTATGGATTTTCTATACTGAAAATGTCAAATAAAGACTCTTTTGAAGATTTGAATAAAGTATTGATATTGCATTACAAAAAAAAAAAGAGTTTATTTCCTCAGCAGTATTCCTCAGTCCCCACAATCCCCTTGTCCCTACAACTATCACTCCACGTAACAGGCTACCACTGACTTTTCTTGGCAAATTAGTGACTTTGCTGTCCTCCCTTCAGTCTGTGGCATTGTTGATAATACCCTTGTCCTGACATTTTCCTGTTTCCCTGACTCCACCTTCCTAGGTCTTCTTTTTCTCTTTCTTCTCATTCTCCTTTGCCTCCCTCTCTCCTGGCCCCTTAAATGGAGGTGTTTTACGGTGCTCTCTCCCACGTCTTCACTTGCTCTGTAGTTGTTCTCTGCTCTGTGATAGCCACTCTTATGGTTTCGCATAACTCCTTGCTAATAAATCCAGCCTTGGTCATTTTCTTTAGTTCTAGATGAAACTAGAATTCAACAGAGACCTCTTCATTGTTGTTCCAAAAGTAACAAACTCGGTTTCAAATTTTAATTAGTATGTTTTTTTCCTAAACGCACTGACAACCCGACAATAAACCTTGACTCTTCGCTTTCCTACCACCAGCCCCCAACCTAGACAGTCGTTAGGTCCTGTTGATTGTATCTGAGAATGACTAGAAACAGTTCACACATCCAGACTTCACTGCCATCCCTGCTGCTGTTGGCCAAGTTCACAACTTGGTTTTCACTCCTGAGAATCTTTCAGGTCTTCCAGAATCACTGCAAGCGTGTCACTCCTTTCCGTGACTGTCTTCCAGTGTCTACAAAGTAACTCAGCACCATATCCCGTGGCCTTTTTAGCAGCCATTTCCTGAAACTCCACGAATTTGTCTTTCTTCTTCGTGCTGTTACTTCGTGCCTACTGCCATTCCTTACATCCTTTTTACCTAGAAAATCCTTCAGGACCCAGAGCAAGTGTCTCCTCTATGAAGTCTTCATCTCTGAGTCTATAGTAAATATTTGGGGCATTAAGAGGAGTAGACTTGACTATAACTGCTTTAACAATGAGTACTAGTAAGGGAGAAATTACTGTGTGACTATCATCATTATGAACACTGAAAACTAGAAGCAGATGGTTAAGAATATAGCTTTGCTGGCAGAGTTCCAGCTCTACCATTACTAGCTGTGCAGCCTTAGACCAATTATTTATCACCTCAGCATCAATAACATCTGAGGGTTAAATGCGCGTCCATATAGGAAGTAAGCAATCAGTGGTAGCTGTTGCGGTACTATTGTCATTTCCTGTTTTACAGATGAAGAAACAGGCTTAGGGACACTGGGTAACTTGTACTAGTTTCCCAAAACATGGCTGTGGGGATTGTGATGTATTCATCTTTTTGTTCCAGAACGATTTTAAACTCAGTACACATTTATTAAATTGAGTTGAAAAATGAATCTGACACTCCAGGGTCAGATTGGGAGAAAAATAGTCACCTGCAGGGTGGTAATTGAAACCATTCTCTTTTCCTTTAAAGTCCCATCATCTTTGTGAGTGCATGCATTTCAACCACCCCTTCAGCTATGAGTTAAGTACTGCCTTTTGACAGATGAAAATTATTTTATACAGCTGCAATCTTTTGATAATAGGTATATTTGTTTTCTTTTCTGAGCTAAATTGTAAGATCTGTGAAGGCAGAGGATGTACCTTATATAACTGTTTGTTTTAGTCTTTGTTTTTTACTAAGTTAAAGGATAAAATCTGATTAACCTGTAATTATAATCTCATAGAGGAATTGTCAACTCTTTCTAAATAAACAAGCAAGATGATTTTTATTACTTTTTAATTTCCATAATTTGGATTAAGAAAATATTTTTACATTTCCAAATAAAATTTATTAAAACCACACATCTAGTATTTGCTATATTTCCTCCAATCCATACCTTTTTTCATACCCTTCAGGATTCTGATACACATTTGGACGCTTGAGTAAGCCACTGACATAGGAGTCTCCTATTTCCATTCCCTCCTTTTACAGTTGAAGAAACCGAGGGACACATTGCAGTGGTTCTCTCATTTGTTATTTGACAAAGTGTTCTCTAAACAACTTGGTCCAGACTCAAGATCCTTAGTGGTGTGAGAGTTGTAAGCGTTTTGTGCTTTTCTTTTGACAGAGCCGAAAAGCTTCAGCTGCTGAATCACAGGCCTATGACTGCTGTTGAGATCCAGCTGGTGAGTGAAGGAGGCCTGAATCTGAGGAGACTGGTTTCTGAACAGAGACGTAAAAAGGATGATAAAGGCTGAAAACAGACAGCCAGGAACTGCCATTTCTTGAAAAGACCACCCAACCACCCTGCTTTATGAATGAGAGGAGATCTCACCAATTTGATCCTAGTTAGTATGGATTTAGGGAAAGTAGACCAGAGGAATGTAATTGCTTCTATAGGTTTGGGCCTATGACTTGGCAGCTTTCTCTTCCCTGATGTCCTACACCATTCCCTGTAGGGGTTATTCCCAAGCAGATGTTGCATAAAAACAGACTCTGTATGACTGGTGGAATTTACCTCCTCCCACTCCACCTTTTGACCTGACTCTTCCTGTATTTCTTTTCTTGGTTGATGTAACATATGTGTACTTTCCCACATGCTCTCTTTTCCTCTCATTCTCCTGGCTTAGTCTTCCAAACCTGGAAGTCATTCTTTTCCTTTTAGCTCATATTTCATTAGTCCTGGAGTCTATTGCTTCTACTCTTTTAATTTCCTCTCTCTACCACACAGCATTGATTTCTATCACCATTCCTCTGCTTGGCCCTTGCAGTTGTCCTTTCATCATTCTCCCTGGTCTGCCCCCTGCAGTCCACTTACATCACTATCATAGTTTACTTTCTAAAAGCATGCATTTGATCATCTTGTTTCCACGCATAAAGCCATTCAATGAATCCTCGTCACTTGCAAAGTCTAAATTGCAATCCCAGCATAAAGCTTTAGCATTGTGGGCAGCTGGAGTAGAAAGCTGGTGGTATAAGCAGAATGCAAAAATGAAGTTCTGTGATACAGTGATTGTAATATTGGTATGCTGTGATAGTTTCCTTCTGTTGTGTGGGGCAGAGAGCATCATTAAACTACAAATATTAAGTAGTTAAACTGCCAGTAAAAACAAAACAAAAAACACACACATTGGCTGAAGAATTAATAAAATGAAAATAAAACCATTTCCAAAGTCAATTTTAGCAAATTTAACTTTGTCAAATTACCCTCAGAAAAGTATGGAAGAAAATGGTCAAATGATCTTTAGAATGACTTATTTTAAACCCTTTTTAAAGGGTCATGAGATGTTTCATATTTGACTAAAACTTTTGTCTTCCCAGCCTTTTCCTGCCCCTGAAAAATGTACCCAAAATTAAATTAGAAAAACTTCTTCCATGAAGAGAGCCCTTCTGAGGGAAATTGGCCTTTAAGCTAAATAGAAATTCTTCTTTTGTACCCTCATTATTCTGATGCTTTTAACTGTGTTAGAGATTCAGCTTAGAAAAGAGTGAAAAAGCAAAACAAAGCAAAAAAAAACAAAACAGCAAGAAACTAATCCTTGTCCCTCCGGGTTAAAGATCATGTGCCATTTCTCCTCCAACTTTATAATCAGCAACATATGTTACTCATGGCTTAATGACAAATGGAAAGAAGAGTTAAGGAGGATTAGTGTGACCTCATCCCAGAGCCTGGAGCAGCTCTATCATTACTGGTAATATTAACTAATATTAAGAAGGTCTGCTATACCCTAGACATGTGCCAGGGCCTTTTCTTATGTCTCCTTTAATGCCTCTTCCCATAGTCAGTCTTGGCTAGTCAGTGGCTGGTTGGACCTGTCAGATTCAGAAGTTTTTCTGTGTCCCTCCAAGTCATGTGCTTTTTTTTTTGCCTGGTGAGAGAAATGTGTATATGGCAGCCTCTCACTGTACTTCTTTTCACAGGTGGGCAGGCCTCAGTAAAAATGCTGTGTTATTTCCCAGCAGTTGAACTATCTTATAGCCAGATTTTTACCAGTTTTAAGATTTAGCTATAAAAAACAGCAATTCATTTATCAAGGTTTGTAGCAGAATCTCTTTTGACCAAAGAAGGATAAGAAGTGATATTTTCACAGAGTGCAAAGTGCAGGGGACTTGAGAATTTTCCTGTGTTAGCCTTACAGCTACCTACTCTCCCTGGGGTGTTCAGTTTTGGAAGCTAATATTTCTCTTTTTCTCTTAAACCTCGGTTTAAGAAATCATGAGTTTGTTGAGATCCTCAGATCTACAGGTCTGTTAAGGTCTGTGAAAAATGAGGAAGCCACCCAGCTTCTGTGACTTCTGCCATGCCGTGTTGTATCTTCATTTGGAATAGTTGTGGGGCCTCTGGCCTGAAGACAGGAGAGTGATGTCCATGATCTTACAGGCCACTTTCCTGAACAGCACTACCATCTGTGCCTTTTATCACGTACTTAGTGACTACAAAGTCAAGAATTGCATAACATTTTATGTTTTACAAAACCACTGAAGTGAGTTTTCTCATTAGGTCCTTAGTAGGCATTACTTTCATTTTACATTAGAGAAAATTGAAATTTCTAGGTTAAGTGAATTGTTCTGGGTCAAACAACTGGAAGTGTCTGTTGCTGTTAGATTTTTAGTTGTTTTGAGGAAAGTAGTAAGTTAGGTGTGGCAGCTTAGAATGAGAAACAGCCATTTTTAGAGTGTAGCAGCCCGGATCGACAGCCCCTGGGAATTAATGTAATCTTTGTACACTATAAAACTGTATGATTTGTGTTGACCCATCTGCAAGTCCTATGGGTTTTAAATTTTCATTTGTCTTTATATTCTGAGTAACTTTGAAATTTTTAGTGTTTGATAATGCTTTGCACTTACTTAGTCGGACTCTCTGTTCTGTACTGGGAAAAAGGAAAAGAATAATATTGTTATTATCATTTACCCTTGTGATCCAAGAGGGGTGAATACATTTTGGTTTCTGAAAGTTTCTTTTTTGGTGTTAGTTTCATTTTATACAATGCACCATAGGTTTTTTTTTTTTTCTTGTCACTGGGAATCTTGGATTGAAAAGTTTTTGACTGTAATTATCTCTGACTGTACTGATCTTAGTGTTACACTTGCCAGACATGGGATGCGAGGTGGCCTGTTGGAAATCCTTTCTGTTTGGTTTTCTAAAAAGGAAGGCCTCTCAGAAATCATATAACCAAACTGAAAATTCTCTGGTCTACCATACAGCATCTGTAATGATAATAGAAATGGCAGAAACCACTTAACTGGAGAGCATGCTGTTCTAGAAGGAGCTGGCTTTCAAAGTCAAAAGACCTTGTACCGCTCTCTGTGAGATGAGACTCAGATCGCTTTCCTTATAGCAGTGAGCCACCACTGCTTACCTGTAAAGTGTCCTGACAATGTACAGCGTTACTGAGAAGCTGTACCGACAGTGATTCTGAGAAAGCCTTTATAAACTGTAGAGTACTGCACAAATACTGGTAGGAGGCTGTCTGCTCTAGCAGTAGTTTTAATCTCCTTCACCCTTTCCTTTGAGACAGGAGATAGCTCATCATCCACTCCATATGCCAATTATGGGTACACTTGGAGACTTTCTCTGATGAGGATTGTCTTTTTGTCAGATAATCAGATCTCTTCCTTCCCCGTCATATTTTGGAGGTGTCTGTGTTAATTACTTCCCTTTACAGATAATAATTTTGTATTTCTGATTTAACATAATAGCTTTTGAGGATTATTTCTTGTTCAATAGAGAAATTAATATTTTACTGAACCTATGAATCTTTATAAAACATTTTGTTTTTACTTCATAGCATGATGGAAAGTAGCTCCTTTGGTTCACTCAGGAGCCCCCACCTCCACCCTCATCCCCAGAGCAGCCAGGATTATTTTCTAGTTGTGGAAACATTTTGGACTGAGTTGAATAAAAAAATCATTGATTTGCCAGGAGTTTGCTATATGATCTTGGACATGTCATTGACTTTTTAGCTTCTGTACTGTTGTCTGTAGAGTGAGGCATTAAGACTAAGGTAGTTTTCCTAACTGTAAGCCTAGTCTGTCATCTTACTTTACTTATATCTACCAGGATTCTATTCTGGAACTCCTTTTGGCCTTAGTTGCCAGAGTACTGTGGGAAATATGATAGAATGGGACCCAGGATACCTTTTGCTAAGAAGCTGATAAGCGACTAATGTGTCCAAGTGAACATGGTTAACTAACTTAACTTGACTGTCTGCATACTGCTTTTTAAAAGGTGATTGACTACATTTATGTTTCTATTGATATTTGAGAATTTGAAGTGAGGCTAAGAAAACTGTATGAATTTGAATGTTGTCTATGTGTTTGGGATTCCGACCAATGGCAGAAACCAGACTTTAAGTGGACCTTTATTGGGACAGCGTGGGATTCCTTCCTATTTGTCATTCATCACATTCCAGTATTCTCAGGAGATGGGCAAGATCATGTGGTGTGTTAGACTGTTAGTGAGACAGGCCGGGCTTGAGATTCTAGTTCTGCCCCTTGCTAGGGCTGTTTGGGTTAAAGAAGCAGTGACCTCTGCCAGGTGCACAAGCCAGGCGCGCAGCTGCCTAAAGGGCCGTGTTAGTGGTGGTGGGAGTGAGGGTTAGGGAGCATATAGAAACCCTGTGGCACACGGGGCAGTCATCAGATGACTTGTTACACTTCATAAGTTACAGATGTGCTTATTGTGAAATACAAAATTATATCAAGTGCCATTTCATGCCCCAGATGTGAGTTTTCTTTGTCTATACAACATATTTATATGTTTGTGTGGATGGGTATAAAACTGTTCATTTTCTTTAAAGAAAAATGTTAACCTGCAACTCGCTTTTTTAGTGACCCATTTTAAGCTGTCACATTGATTTACCCTAGAATTTAAGCTGACTTCTCCCTCCCATGGACTAGAATGGAGAGAACTTAGAGATCTGAAGCCGTTCCAGAGCCAAGCCCTGAGCTCTGTGTGCCAAGAGACTGAGCCAGGACGGACAGCAACAGCAGGGGAGCGCGGGGGTGGTGGACCTGGCATGTGAGGCTTTTTTGTAACCCCTGGAGGGTTGCCTTTCTTTCTGCAGATGGTGGAAGAGAGTGAAGAACGGCTCACAGAGGAGCAGATCGAAGCTCTCCTACACACTGTCACAAGCATTCTGCCCGCGGGACCAGAGACTGAGCAGAAGAACAATCCCAAGGACGATGTGACAATGGACGAAGAGGACCCAGCATAGAAGAGCACAGCTGGCCCAGCCCTTTATGATGTTGAAAGGCCCAGCAGCATTTACCAGATGTAAAGAGTTACTTGTTTGGTTCACCCTCTGCCCCTGCAGGCCTGATTTCATGCTTGTTTGGGTGAATCACACAAATAAAAGTAAGCTGAAAAATACTTGCACCTCCAGGAGCAGAAGCATGGTAAAGATAGGCTGAAGTTACCAGGACAGAAAGCTAAGAGAGGAGAACAGAGTTGAAAATGACAGTGATTATGGAACCCTCTGGTAAAAATGTTTTCTTTTAAAGCCTTTGTGGGAAGATCTTTGAACACAGCTGGTAAAATACTTGTGTTGCCTTTGATGGGTTATGTCCTAATTGGTTTCATCTGCTTCCCTGGGCACTTCCTGGCCTGGGCTCAGTGCTATTGGGATGAGAGCTCAGTTCTGAGAATGTGGTTCGATGACAAAAACTCACAGAGCAGCAAATAGTTGCTCTAGGTTAAGATGAGCAACTGAATTTGGCTCACCTTAGAGGAATCTTTTCCTGGAGAACAGCAGAAATAAGAAAATGAACAGGCCCAGTGAATACTTTTATAAGGTCTAAAGGCCCCTTGGTTTCCTGTCTTGACATATGAGTCTTTGGTAGGCAACTCCCATTGAGGCCAGGGGAGCTCAATTTGCAAAGAGCAAATTGTTTACATCTTTAAAAAGGGTGTGTGTATAGAGCTCTTTTCATGACAGACTATTTTAGAATTAGGGGTTAATTTGTAACTTGAATTTGGTGACTGTTGCAAGGTTGTATCAGTTCTTTTTTTTTTAAGGAAAGGTATAAGCAGGAATGGAGGTAAGCAGGTAGTGAGAGAGGAGGAGGAGGAAGAACTTTTTTTTATTTCATTGCTCACATTGTTTTTTTCATTGGTTGTTCCCCCCCAGACCCCAGTCTTGAACCCAGGACCTTGGAATGTATGTGGGATTGCTCTCAGTTGTACTAGACAGTTAGGCCTCCAAGGCGCACCTTCCTATCACTTTGTGAATACAAAATATTAGGATAATTACATGAAAAGTTTGTTAATATTCAGGCTTTGGAGAGTTTAGTAGTCAAGATATGTGATTGTCTTAGGTGCTAGAAATATTGCTAAAATTCTTATTTCCCACATTTACTCTGCTTCCTGTTTGGGAAGAAAATGCCCATATTACCACCCCCGCCCCCCCCAGCCCCATAGACTCACTTTGTTGCAAGGTTACATATTTTCAGTGTTGCTCTTAATTGGATTATTTCACACCCCTGGGTTGTTTCAGCCTTCCTATTCTCCCACCCTGCCGATATGAGTCTTGACTTTATTATGTAAGGGTCAAGTGAGATGTGCTTACAAGCAATTAATGGGACATTTGTTTTTAAATCTTCCTTAGGTTTTGGGAATTTTACCAGTGGTTGATGTGTTTGTCAAGGCATACGTATGCCTATGTCATTTTTAAATTTTAATCTTGAATGTGTTAAATGTTTTATTTTGATGTATTTATTGCTTAATATAGTCAACAATAAATTGTTTCCATGTGATATTTTAATAAATTTTTGTTTTGTCACAGAAACAAAGTGAAATCTGACTTTAAAGGTTTAGAATATTTGGTTTTTTAAAAAAGTTGAATCTGTTTAGCTCTAAATTCTGTATTGAACTTAAAGAAAATTTAAAGTTTCTATATTTGGGAACTGAATTTAGCCTCAGTTTCTGATTAAGCCAGGTTGGCTTTGGAAGACTTAACTTTTTAAAGAAACATTCTGTATAATACTCTGATCACAACAGTAAAAATTTCAGAAATAAAAAGTTGTGATTTACACAAAAAATTTAATCAGGATCCTGTTTGGGAAGGGGACCTGGGGAGTCTGAGAAACCCACTTTTATTTTATATCCTTTTGTATGTCTTTAATTTTTAACCATGTACCTTTTACTCTTTTAAAAAGAAAAAAATATATTTATTTGTATTCTGTCCTTGACCTCTGTAGAATTATTGAATATGTAGTCAACAGTTAAAGTATGTCTCCAAGATGCAGACTGCCACCTTTCTAGGATTTATGTTTTGAGGTTACCCTGAGTTTCTGTGCCTATAACCCTTTTTTTAATTTGAAAATAAGTTGGCCTCAAACTAAACCTCCCTTAACCCTAAATCAAACCCAAGGTGTGTCGTAACTTCATATTGTTGTTTTTTTCTAACCCTAACTTTAACCCTAACCATAGCTCTAAACCCAACTCTAGCCCTAGTGTGTATTGGTATCACGTTGGTGTTGTTTTCCTAACCCTAAATCTGGGTGTGTAGTCCTGTCCCACTGGTGTTACTTCCTAACCCTAACTCCAGCCCTAATCTAAACATTACGTGTATATAGTGTGTCACATTGGTGGTGTTTCCCTAACCCTAACCATACTGTCACTCTCATTCTCAACTCTAACTCTGCTGTTACCCTCATCCAAACCTTAACCTTAAACTAAACCAAACCCTAACTCAAAACACTGAACTGAGGTATGTAGTTGTATCACGTGTTTCCCTTACAGCCCTCGTCCTAGCTTACACGGTAACCCTCAAACCCAACCCTAACCCTAACCTTGATGTGTGTATCACACTGGGTTTTTTCGAACCCTAACTTTAAACTTAAAAGTTAGGTGTGTAAAAGTATATTAGACTGGTGGGTTTTTTTTTTTTTTTTTGCCATCATAAACCTTTAATCATAACCCTACCCTAACCCAAACCTTAACACTAACTCTTAATGTAATGGTATCACCCATTGGTGCTTTTTTCTTAGCCCTACTTCCAACTCTTAAGTCTAACCCTAACTCCAATGCTAACATTAATAAGCAACTCCCATCCCAGCATCGACCTTTAACCCCAACCCTGAAACCCTAACCCTAGTGTAGTACGACAGGTTTAACCTTAACTTTATGCAAAATTATAATCCTAAACTCTAGCCCTTATCTGAAACCAAACCTTAAATGTAACCTTCAACATAACCTTAACACTAATCCTAAAAATCTAACCCTAACCCTAATGGTAACCCTCACTTTAGCCCTAACCGTAAAATTCTAACTTCTTACTTTATTTCTAAAACACGAACCCTAATCCCAACCGAAACCTTAAATCTAATTCTGACTCTGATGCAAAATCTAGATGTGTATTAGAACTTCATTTTTTGTAACCCAAAGTTTAATTCTAAGCCCAACCAAAGCATCAATATCAACTCCAAGTCAAACACTGGTAACAACATTAACCCTACACCCCGAACCCGAACCCTAAGCGTGTAATAGCATCATACTGGAGTTTTCTCTAAATCTTACCTTAATTCTAACTCCAACCCTAGATGTGTAGTATTATCACTTTGTGTGTTTTCTCTAACCTAACCCCAAGCCTAACTATAACCATAAGTGTAGAGTAGAACCACTTCAGTGGCTTTTTTCCCCTAAACCTAAACTCAAAGTTTACTCGCGCTCTACACCTGTAACTCTAACTCTATAACCCTAACCTTGACAACGCTAGTTGTACAGTAGTATCACATTGGTGTCTTTTTCCTAATTCTGAATCTAACTATAACCATAGTCCTAACTAACCCTAAATACCAAAATGTACCCTAACCTAGATGTGTAGTGGTATCACATTGGTGTCTTTACTAACCTTAACTAACAAAATTGTAATCCTAACGTAAACCCCAACCCTAACCCTAACCCAAATCCTGAAATCGTGCATGTAACCCTAACAACCCTATCCCTTACCCTTGTTACTTTATTGCTAACTTTAACCTGAAACAATCCTAATCCAATGTGTGCGGTTGTACATTACATTGATTTATAAGAACCTAATCCCATCATTAGTACTTGGTTTGAAATAGCATCATTGGGTTTTTTTTTTTTAATTTTTTTAAGAAATAGTACAGGCAGGAATGAAGGTAAACAGGTTAGCAGAGAGTGTTGAATAAGAAACATTTTATTTTAGTTGTACATCTTAACAGTCCCCTCCATCCCAGGATACAAACCCTAACACTTGGGATGTTTGTGGACCACATTCAGAGGAGGCTAGTCAAACCACTGCTCCCCCAGGGCACTCTGCATATTGGTATTTTTTATCTAAGCCTGACAGAGCCTAATACTACCTGTAACTCTAACCCTTACCCTACGTAGGCAGAATATCATACTGATGTTTTTCCTTAAACTAAAACCCATCCCGCAATCTAACCAAAACCCTCACCATAACCCGAAACTGTGTTGTGTAATTGTATCACATTGGGCTTTTTCACTTCTAACCAAAACCATAAACATCAACATAACCGTAACACTAACCTTAAAATTGTAACCCTAATCCTAACCTTTACTTTATCCCTAACCTAACCATAACCTTAGCTGTATAGTATCACATTACTGATTTTACCTAGCCCTACCCCTAAACAAAAAAAATCATAACCCTAACCCCCTCATCACCCTAACCCTGTTTTACCTAGTCCTAATATCAACTGTAATGCTAACCTGTAGCCTTAAGCTTTACCCTAACATTAAACCTAGGTATGTATTACTATCAAAACTTTTTGTAACCCTAACCCTAAACCCAACACCAACCTCAACCTTAAATCTAATCCTAAAATAACCCTAATCCAATTGTAGGTGTTCAGTAGTATATTGATGTTTTTTTTTGTCCTAAAATCAGTTTAACCCTAAACCTAATCCTCATTCTAACTGTAAATTTAGATGTGTATCGTGATGTTTCTTTCCTAACCCTAACCCAAATCTTCACTCTAAACCCTAAATCCTAGGTGTTTAGTAGTGTAATATTGATATTTCTTTCCTAATCCTACATGTGTATTAATTTTTTATATTAATTTTTTTCCCTAAACCGAAGTCTAGGCCTAATCATTACTCTAACCCTAACCCCAGATTCCTAATGTTAACTTAACCTAACCATAATCCTAGGTGTGTAGGGGTTCATTTTGGTGTTTTCTTCCTAACCTAAACCCCAACCCTAATCTGAAGTCTAGACGTGTAGTAGTATTACACTGGTGTTTTCTCTAACCTTAAATCTAAAACTAACCCTAACCCTAACATTAATGCTAACACTGACAGCAAGCCCAACCATACCCCAATCCTGGCAACAATGTAATTTTAACCCTACCCTAAAATCATAACCATAACCTGAACCCTTATTCTAGGTTGTATTAATATCACATTAGTGTTCTTCCTGATGTCCACCTTAACTCTACTCAATCCCAGTCCCAACAACAAACCCAAACGCAGCCATAAACCACCTCCAAACCCTACCCTAACCCTAACCCTAACCCTAACACCCGAATCCTAATCATAACCCTCATGTCTTTAATAGTATTACATTGGTATTTTTTTCATAACCCTAACTTTAACCTAATCATAGGTGTGTAGTAATACCCCTTTGGTTTCTTTTCCCCTAACACTGACATCAACCCTAACTCTAACCATAAACCTAAAGCCCTAAATCTAAACCTCACCCTAACTCTAAATGTGTAGTAATCACATTAGTTATTTTTATAGTCCTAACCCAACTGCAAGACTTAACACTAACCCTAACTCAAACCTTAAAACTGTAATTGTAATCTTAACCTTGGGTATGTAGCAGTATCCCATTGGTATTTTCTCCTAATCCTAACCCAAATCCCAACCCTAACATTATCCCTAACCCTAGTTGTGTAGTAAGACCATATTATTGCTTTTTTTTTCATCTAACCCTAACTGAAATCTCAACTCTAACCATAAACCTTAACCTTTATCCTAGGTGTGTAGAGTATCACACTGATTTTTTTTTCCTCACCCTAACCATAACTCACCCTAAATCTAACCCTAACCCTAACTCACCCTAAATCTAACCCTAACTTTCACCATAACTCACCTTAAATCTAACCCAAACCCAACTCCAAACACAAATGCAGCCCTCACCCTAACCATAAACTTGACCCTAACACTAACCTAGCCCTACCATTAGCCCTAAAATCTAACTAATGCTAACCCTAAATTTAGTTCTAATCCTAGCTCTCTATGTATTACTATTACATTGGTGTTTTTTCTTAATCCAAACCAAAACCCTGACCCTAAATCCACCTCTCACCCTATGTGTTTAGCAGTATCATTGGTGTGGGTTTGTTGTTATTTTTTTTCATAGTTCTAACCCTGTCACAACTCATAACTTTTAACGTAAAACCCTAAATTAAACCCTAAACCTAGATGTATCACAGTGGTCATTTTTCCTAATCATTACCCTAGCACACCCTGGCCTTGACCATAACTCTAACCCTCTCCCTAACCCTAGTTGTGAGTTCTGTAGTAGTATCATTTTTATTTCCTAACCCTAACCCTAATCAAAAAATCCTCTCTAACCATACCACTAACTTTAATACTAAGTGTGTAGTAGTATCATAATAGTGTTTTTTCCCCTAACCCTAAAACTAACTAACATTAACCCTAGTCCTAAATTTAACCTGATCCCTAAATCCCTAATACAAACCCCACCCCAACACTAATCCGAGGTGTGTAGTGGTACCACGGTTTTTTTTGTATCAGCCCTAACCCAAATCCTAACTCTAACACTAGGTGATTGATAGAATCACATTGGTGTTATTTGCTAACCCTAATCTGAACCTGACCCTGAACCCCGAATCTAACCCTAGGTCTATAGTAATGTCACATTGGTGTTTTTTCTATAACCCAAATGCCAAAGCTAAACACAATTGAATAGTAGTATCACTTTGGTATTCTTTTCCTAACCCTAAATTAATGCTAACCCTATCCACCCTAACCCTAACCCTCGTAGTCACCATCACCCTAACTTTGCTTTACTTTAACCCTGGTCCCAATCCTAACCTTAAACTTAACCCTAACACTATTAACCCTTACACTCAACCTCATCCTAAAATCCTAACCCAACCCTAACCTAAACCTAGGTGTATAGCAGTACCACATCTTTTTCATAATCCAGTTCCTAACCATAACCCCAACCCTAATTCTAACCCAAACACCCTAACACTAACCTGTAGCCATAACTCTAACACTAAAACTAATCAAACCCTGGGTGAGGAAGAGTATCATATTGGTATTTTTTCCCTAAACTTAACATTGCCCCTAAACCTAACCCTAACCAAACCCCAAACTAGTTGTGTAGTACTATCATATTAGTGTTTTTTCATAACCCTAACCATAACTATAACCATAACTTCAACATTAACCCTTACCCTTAGTATATAGTTGTGCTGGGATCAATAAAAAGGAAGCTTAGTTTAGATATGTAAAGCCAAAGTAGAGTAAAACAATTACCCAGGCAACTGGAAAACCAGAGGCCTGGCCCCACGAGGAAAACCTTGGCCAGGAGGTTTTCCCTGTGGAGGCTCAGGAAGAAGCCTAGAAGCTAGATAGTTATCTTAAACCTTTTAAATGTAAAATCAGTCTGTAAACATTGTTAGAATGGCTGATTTATTTCTTGCATTTTTTCTGTAAATGACTGCCTCAGGTAAAGACAATACACGAGGAGTGAGTGACTCATGGTAGGGCGAGAGTTTCCCCGATAGTTTTACCCCCTGACCCCGCTTTCTATTTTGGTCTGTTTTGTTCTTTCCTTCTTTTTCTCAATCCTTTGTAGTGCCTTGCTCCAGCCCTGACCTTAGGAGTTGAGCCGACATAGTTGTATCACATTAGTTCATTTTGCCCAACCATAAACCTACTCCTAACCCTAATTAGAATCCTATTAACCCTAACCCTAAGGCTTACTCTAGGCATGTAGTAGTATCACATTGGAGTTTGTTTGTTTATGAGGAAAGCATGCAGGAATGAAGACACCAGGCAGGTAGGCAGACAGGAAGGAAAGATAGGAGGAAGAAGCATTTTATTCATTTGTTTACTCTCGTCCCCATGTTCCCAGGTTGTAAACCTAGGTCCTTGGACTTTAGGTGGAGTCTACCCTACCACCAACATAATGCCTGAGCCACTAGGGCATGTCTGTAGTTTATTTTTAACCCGAAATAATACCCCCCAAATAAGTCTAACTCTAAACTTAACTCTAAGCCTAGATTCCTAACCATAACCTCAACCTTAACACTAACCCTAGCTGTGTAGTAGTATTACTTTGGTGTTTTGTAACTAACTTTAACTCAAACCCTAACCTGAACCATAAACCTAGGTGTGTAGTAGTAGTTTTGGTATTATTCATAACCCTTACCTAACCCTAATACTAAACACTAAACTAAAACCTAACTTCAGCCTAACCCTAGAGCAACTCCAATCCTAATCCCAATACCTAATGGAACTGTAGACTTCATCATAAAATCCTAATGGTGACTCCAACCCCAAACCCAATCAAACCCCAATCCCAAACCCAACCCCAACACCAACCACACCGCAACCCTAACATTAGCCCTAACCCTAACCCAATTCTAAAATCTTGATATTCCTAACCTTAGCCCTAATCCTAATCCTAACCCTAACTTTAGGACTAACCCTAACCCTAATCCCACATGTGTAATAACACTTTAGTGTGTTTTTCCTAACCCTAACTCTAACCAAATCCTAGCCATAGCCATAATCCTAGGTTTGTAGTAGTAGTACATTGGTCTTTATTACCTTACATGAACCCTAACTCAATTCCTAACCTTCATCCTAAAACTATCCTAAAACTAAACCAGAACATTAAACTATAACACTAATCCAAAAACCTAAACCTAACCCTAATCCTAGTTATGTAATTGTACCATATTGGTGTTTTTTCCTAATTCTAACCCTAACCCCTCCAGTCATAACCCCAACCCTAACTCTAATGCTTAACATACCCTATCCCCAAGCCTAACAGTAACTCTAAAACCTAACTCTAACCCTAATTTTAACCCTAACTCTAACTTCAACCCTCTTTGTGTAGTAGCCACATTAGTGTTTTTAGTAAACCCAAACCCTAACCCTAGATGTGTCGTAGTATATATTGGTGTTTTTTTTTCCTTAACCCTAACACAAAATGTAATCTTAAAACCCTAATCTGAACCCTAACCCTAACACTATGTGTGTAGTAGTGTGACACTGGCGCATTTAACCCAACCCTGAACCCAAACACCATAACCATAACCAAAGTCCTAGGTGTGAAGAAGTATCTCATTGGTAGTTTTTCCTAACCCTAACTCAAACCATTATGTTAACACTAACCTCAACCCTAGGTGTGTAACAGTATACAATTGATTTTTTTTTTTTCCTAATACTAACTCTAGCTCTAAATCTAAACTCACATAGTGGTTTTGTTTTTAACCCTAACCCTAATCTAATACTAACCAAACCCTAACCCTATCTTAACCTTAAACCTTATCTGAATCCTAACTTTAAAGCAATAACCCTAACCCTAATGCTAACCTTAAAATAATAACCCTAACCGTAATCCTAAAACATATCCTTAACCTTAACCCCAATTGTGTAGATATCACTGTTAGGCTGGCCCAGAAGGACAAAATGGCGGCCATACCCGGGAAAAGAAGCTGACGAAACCGCACCTGGAATCACAGGACCAATCCCCAATCGCCACGTATGAAGCCCGCGAAATTCTTTTATATAAAGATCGCGCTTCCCTTTGTTGGGGCGCGACTTCTCCGGCCCTCGTTCTGCGGACCGGAGAACCTCGCCCGGGTGCGCAAACCCCAGTAAAGCCCTGGCTATTCGACTTTTTGTCTAATTGACTTTCTTTCCTCGTGAAGCTCAGAAAAAACCTTTCAATCACATAGGTGTTTTTTCCCAAAACCAAAACCCTGACATTAACCCTAATGCTAGGTGAGTAACAGTACCACATTGGTGTATTTCCTAATCTAACCCTAATCCTAACTGAGTTGAGCCCTACTTTTAATATTACCCCTAACTCCAGCCCTAGCCCCAGCCAAACCTGAACCTGAATGCCAACCCCATCTCAAACACCAACTTAACCCTAACGCTAACCCTAACCCTAACACAAACCCTAACACAAACCCTAGTCTTCAGTGTGTAATTGTATCACATTTGTGTTTTTTCTTTTTTTAGAGAGAGAGCGTGGAGGAGGAAGCATTTTATTTTTATTTAGTCGTTCACACGGTTATTCTCCTGGACCCAGTATATGAACTCAGATCCTTGGGATGTATGTGGCCTGTGCTCTCCCCAGCACACTGGTATTTTTTCTTACCCTAACATTAACAGGAGCCATAAACCTAACCCTGACCCAAGGTATGTAGTAGTATCATAAATCATTTTGTCCTAATCCTAACCCTAAACCAACCCTAACCTAACCTTCAACTTAAACCTAGGTATATGTTGTAGTAAAACATTGGTGATTTTTTTCCTAACCCTAACACTGATGCTAGCCTTGTAGTATCACATTGATGTTTACTTCCAACCTTAACCCTAACCCTAAAACTGAACCTAACCCTAGCTATATGATAGTATCACATTGGTGTTGTGATTTCTTTTTCAAAACCTAATCCTACCATAAATCTAACACTAATCCTAACTCCAACCCTAACCATACATTAACCTTAAAACCCTGGTATTAAACCTACCCTTGCTCCATCCCAAATCCTAGCCTTAACCCAAACCCTACCTTTAGGTGTGTAGTTGCATAACACTAGTTATATAACACTTGTGGTTTTTGCCTGACACTAAATCTAACACTATCTCAGGGCTAACCCTGACTCTAAACTTAAAACCACAACCCTAATCCTGTACCTAACCAATTCAAAAACCCTAGCCTTAAATCTATGTGTGCAGTATCAAGTCATTTTTTCCCTAACCTTAACTCAATCTTATAATTTTAGAACCATAATCCTAACTCTAACCCTAACCCCTACCCTAGACTGTAAACCTAATTGTATTTCTAGCATTAATGTAGACCTAGGTATGTTACATTATCACATTGGTGGTTTTATTCCTAATCTGAACCTGAGAGCTAACAATATCCCTAATCCTAGTCTAACTCCAAAACCAACCACAAATTCAAAACAAACCTCCTCCAATGATTACCTACCCCTACTCTAAAACCTAACTCAAACACTCTTCCTAAAGCCCTAAACATAACCCTAAACCTCACCTTATGTATGTAGTAGTATGACACTAGTGATTTTTCTAACCTAACCAAAAACCTTAACCCTAATCCTACCCCTAACGCTAACACTAATCCTAACTCAAACCCTACACCTAATCATAGCAATATTCCTAACCCTTGCACTAAAACACTAACCCTAATCTTAATCTCAACCATAGGTGTGTAGTGTTACTATGTTGTTATTTTATTTTTTAAAAATTTTAAAAAGGAAGGTGTGTTACAAAGTAACCAACGAGATCAAAGAGACATGCCAGAAATTATTAATTTAGGAGATTTATTAAGCCGGCGACCGCATGGAGTAAACACTCAAATCATGCGGTCATCTGTGTGGGTAGCTCAGGGCTTATACAGGCAGACAGAGAGGTGCAAAGAACAAAGGCAGTTAATAATTTTCCACAGGCGCTATCATGGCTTCCATAGAACTAGCCAGGCACCAGGTATAATCTGTAATTCTCCTAGAGCCCCCCAGGTGTTTCAGGATATGTGCATAAGTGGTCTAAAGTAGAGGTCAGTTTGCATAAGTAAAGGTCACACCCTAAACATCTTAAATTATTCTGTTCACATTTAACTTCTTCCTAGATATCAGCAGATTTACAGAAACCCCTCCGGCTAAGGTCCCACTGGGCAGGTCCAAGGTTTCTGTTTCACTGCCAGAGGATTATCTAGAAAGGCTCTGTGGTCTTAAGAGTAACCCAGCAAAAATGAGTTTTCTCTAGTTCCTTGTTTCAGTTGTAGGCAGAAATGGAGCCAGGTAGGCAAGCAAGTAGGAAGAAAGAGGAGAAAGGGAGAAAAAATTTTATTTATTTATATTTTAGTTGTACATTTGATTATTCCCTCAGACCCAGGATGCAGACTTGGGTCCTTGGGATGTATATGAACTACACTTGGCCAGAGGAGGCAGACCAAACCAGTACTCCACCAGGGCGCATCACATTTTTTTTTTTAACACTAACACTAATTGTAGGTGTCTAGTGATATCACACTGGTGATTTTTCTTTACTCTCATCTTAACTCAGCCCTAACCTATACACAATCTTAACCCTAACCATCATGTTAGGTGTGTAGAAGTATCATATTTTGTTTCCTTCCTAAATTTAATCCTTACTCTAGGTTTGTAGTAGTACCACATTGGTGAGTTTTTTTTCCTAGTTATTCAACTCTAAATCTAACCCTACCCCTAAACCTACTCCTAGGTGTATTTTAGTATCATATTAGTGTTTTCCCTACCCTAATTTAAACTCACTCAAGGTATGTAATTGTATCACATTGCTGTTTTTGTCCTAATCCTAACCATAACATGAACCTTAACTCTAGCCCTAGCCCAAATCTTAATCCTACCTAAGCCTACCTAAGTCTAGGTGTATAAATACCACAACTCTTTTTTTTTTTTTGCAACTCTAACCCTAACCTTAATCTCAACCTTAAACCTAGATGTGTAGTTGTACGTGTTAGTGATTTCTTTTATAACACTATCCCCAATCTTAACCCAAACTCTAAATGTTCGCTAGATTTGTTGTAGTATCGCGCTGATGTTTCTCCCCCTAGCTGTAACCCTAACACTATTATGAACCCTACATTTAATTCTGTACTATCACAATGATTTTTATCCCTTAAATTTATCCCCAAACCATAACCAAACTCAAGACTTACCCTAACATGATCCCTCGATGTATATTAGTATCACGTCTAAAAATATGGTTTTATTGTTATTTTTGTTTAGATTGCTGTATTCATTTTAGCTTATTGAGAGCACACTTCAATTTGTATTTCATACACAGACTGTTCTTTATATTCCACAGATGAGTGAGACCATTCTACACTTCTCTTTTTCTTTGTTGTTTATTTCACTTAATGTGATTCCCTCCAGATCCATCTAAGTTGTTGCAAAGGACATGATTTTGTCCTTTTTTAACCACTCCATAAAATTTCATTGCACACACCCCCACATAGCTTCTTTATCCAGTCTGTTAATGGGCATTTAAGCTTCAACGTCTGGGTTATTGTGATTTGTGAATCTATGAATGGAGGGGTGCAGATACTTTTTCTGATTAGTATTTTTATATTCTCTGGATATATGACTAGAAGTGGAATTGCTAGATCAAATGGTAACTGAAAGGTTTTTAACTCTTGACTCTGCGAGGAAAGAATGCCAATCAGACAAAAAGTCGAATAGTCAGGGCTTTATTGGGGTTTGCGCACCTGGGCGAGGTTCTCCGGTCCGCAGAATGGGGGCCGAGAAAGTCATGCCGGAGCCAAGGGAAGCGCGCTCTTAAGCAGAAATTTCGCGGGCTTTATGCGTGGTGATTGGGGATTGGTTCTGTAACTCCAGGTGTTGGCTTTTCATTGGTGATTGGCCCAGACCTGGGTTGCCCGCCTTGGCCCGGGTCTCTGTTTTGGTCTGACGTCAGCCACCTTTTCCCTGGCATGGCAGCCATTTTGTCCTTCTGGGCTGCCATTTTGTCCTTATAACTATTTTTATTTAAAAAATCTAAAGAAGGAATGTATATGTCTATTCAGTTCTTCAGTTCATTTTTTGAGTAGGTCATTCATTTTTGTGTTATGGTGGTGTATTGACAATATATTTTGAAGATTCGGCTCTTGTCTGATGTATGTTGTGCAAATATATTCTCCTTTAGTTTGCATTTTTGTTTAAGAGGTGGTTTCTTTCACTGTTACAGCTCTCCTAGCTGACAAAAGCCAAGCGTGTGCTCTTTTGGAAGTATTATAGGTGGATTTATTATGCACGGACCCAGTTGGAGTTCCTTCCAAAAGACAGAGCCCCGAAAGAAAATGGAGGTACACTTTTATAGGTTTAGGGAGACAAAAAGGTGCAAATTAAAGCGGGAGTGACAAACAGGAACCCAAGTTAATTGTAAATTCTCCAGAATATACATAAAATTTCGCTTGCAAATAATTAGGGAAGTTTGTATCTTATCAGCTGTCTGTGCATTCTGATTAAGATGGGTGTGACAAGCAGGAACTCAAGTGAACTATAAATTCTCCACATAGACAGAATACACATAGGATTGCCTTGCAAATAATTAGAGAAGTTTATGTCTATTAGCTCGGGCCGTTGTCATGGCTACTAGAATGGCGGACAGGTCCCTGCTCCCCTTTCCACATTCTGATGATTTTCTTGGTGGGAAATGGTAGCATGGCAGCGGGAAAATGGTGGTCGATTTTTCTCCTACATCACTGTACAGAAGTTTTTTTATTTTGATGTCATAAATTTTTAATTTAACTTAGTTTCTTTTGCCTTAGGTGTTACTTTTCCAAAGACATTATTGAGGTTGATGCCATGAAGGATTTTTTTTATATTTCTTCTTTGTATTTTATGGTTTTATGTCTTACAGTCAGATCTTTAATATAGTTTGAGTTAATTTTGGTGTATGGAGTTAATAGGTAATCTAATTTTATTGTATTTGCAGGTATCTGTCCCATTTTCCCAGCACCATTTATTGAATAGACTTTCCTTCCTCCATTTTATGCACTTGGCTTCTTTGTCACAG